>OVBI01003612.1:0-11416 GCA_900406495.1 Sisymbrium altissimum | reverse complement strand
TATATATATATATATATATATATATTTCAAATATTAGAACTTAAACACGGATTTCTTATAGGACAATGTGTAATAATATTCATTTTTAATTTAATGAAACACGTCATGGTATTCCACATATAAGAAACACTTCATATAATGAATCTAAAAGTGGGAAATATGATAATATGAATTTTAATCATAATAGGTGAGTTAGAAAATGAATTAGATTATTGGTTATAAAACCAATGAAAATAAAACTTTAAAAAATAAAAAGTATTTACTATAATTCATTCTTGTGAATATATTTGAAAAAAATCTCATAAAGAGACATTATTTCTAATAAAATATAAAAAAATAAATATTTAGTTTGGCAAAAATTAGAGAAAAAATATCTTAATGATATTCAAAAAAAAATTGAAAGACTTCATATTATGCATCAAAAAATATCTTAAACTTAAACTATCTTCAAATATATCAATTCGTCAAACTTCTTATTATCTGATGGTTTAGTAACATCAATAATTGTTGAAATAGTATGGTGTGTGATAGATGGTACTTAATTTAAATTCACTATAAGTACACAAAAATTATAATAAATTAGAAAAAATAAATGGAATAAAATATTTAAATAAAAAATGTAAATTTAGTAGACTAGAACGTTAAGCAATATGTTAAGTTCTTAAATTCGTAAATCATAAGATATTAATCGAGAAATAAGACGTTAATATTATTCATTCAAGAACTTAACTCGCATATGTATAATCACTCCAGTTTTGTGGCCTTGATCACTGTGTTCTAACAATCTAATAAACGAAACTTTGTTGTTGCTAGCATAAGATAAGCTTCTATTAATTCTTTTAATTTACAGTTACTCATAATATTATATATCACATTTTTTTGCAAACTATGATGTAGTACTCATCAAATACAAGCTCAAGTGATTTAATATATCTAATATCAAACTGTCAAGTTCTCCCTCAGAGGAATGATTTCAAGATAAAATCGCATATCATTGTCTTAGTGAAGCAAAACCTATTCCCTAGTTTTTCAATAGAACATCCCTTTAATCAGATCAACACCTTTGAAGATATATTTTGCACAACATGTGCTAATGGAGACATTATTGATTAGTTCAGTTGCAAGTAGATCACTTTCTCTCAAAATAACAAAAAATTTAGATGATGATATTTTCGTATGTTTTTCTCACTCACACGGTATCAAAAAAAAATTCTTCCGGATATGTAATTCATTCTTAAATTATTTTAGCTGAACTACGCTTAACTCTTATATTCTCTTTTGACAAATAGCTAAAGAGATAAGTGTATTTTGGTAATATATATAGCTAAATCAATTATTTTAGTTTCTCTATATTCATCACCATATACAAAAAAAAAACAATAATATTTTCACAATTATGCTCACTGACAAAGTGTAACATTTTTATTGCACACCATAATCATCACCCCGTATGCTTCTACATTCATCAGAGTTTGGCTTTGATATTACTTGTAACGCTCCAACCATCACCATACATGAGCCCCCACACCCTCTCTCTTGGCACATGTGATTCATTCTTATCCGATGGCCCATGCGTTTTACATCCATCACTATATAACAAAAATTGAGATGTTATAATGAGTATTTGGAACAGTTATAAATGTATATTCTTAATCCATTTCTATTCTCATATGTATCATTCCAATATACTCTATGATAGACTCGCCATTTGCATCTACCACCTCTTCAGTACCCCTTATCAATTTTGAGGTGTTTTGAAACCATGCTTTTTAACTCTGCAATATGCTGTGAATTTTAATATGTATTGCTGGTCCTCGTATTTCTATTGTAATCGGGGAAATTATTGGCATTACTATTAGTAATGTTCTTAATAAAACATTAATTTATAATATAATTCGTTTATAAAATTAATATTATTTACCATTTCTAATGAAAACTTGTACTTATGATTGATATTAATGAAAATGTGAAAAGCTTCGTAATAGCGTGACCAAGTTGGATTTGTAAAGAATTTGTTGATTTTAAAAATTGAGAGATTTTTTAAATTTGGAAAGAGTTGTAGAGAGTTGTGTATATTTAGAACATCTATAAAAGTAATTTCTAATAAGGATTCTAAAAACTTTTATGGATATAGACAATATTTTCAAAGTCTTGTTTAATGACTTAAATTTTTAAAAATTCAATTCCCAATAACACTAGATTTTAACAGAATTATAAAATCCTTAAAAACCAAACTTTTTGAATAACAATGGATTTTGTGTGGAATTAAGAAATCATCAAACCAATAACACATTTTAGTAAAAATGTTAAAATCCATAAACCAATAACAATAGAATCCGAAAATTTTAAAAGTTATTAAAAATACAACTCCTAGTAAACCCCCTAAGACTTCTAAACGTAGTATGGTCATGTTACTTGAGGTGGCATATGAAAATTGAGTCGATTAATCTCAGTCTATAATTTGTTTATGAATATACCTTAAGAAATATTTCAAACAATAAAACTTAAACATAAACTAATTGTAATGCAAATTCAAAAACAATATCAAATCGGTCAAGGTCATTTGATATATAACATAAAAAAATATTTTATATTAGAAAAAACAAGATCTGAAATAATGCATTTAAAAAATGAAGAACTATGAGAATATGACTGTATATATTGACTCACTTTTTATTAATATTTTCAAATTATATTAGTTATAAAGACTTATTATAATGCAATGTGGATTTTTTTTTTTGTCCACATTAAGGAAGCAAAATTCTTAATAATATTCAACATAAAAAGAAGACTTAGTATAATAAATTTAAAATAAAGAAAAATGAGATAATGAATTGGGTTTTGATTATGGTAGTTGAGATGACATATATATATATATATATATATATATATATATATGAATATATGATGATTAATCCGTTAGCCAATGAACGGAAGCAAAATATTTCATAAATCGAAATAAAGTCTTAATTGTATCTCGACATTTAATAACATGAAAAAAACAAATTATTTTTCCAAATTTATATTAAAAAATATCTTAATATTTTAAGAAAAAGAAATGACTTCATATAATGCATATAAAACGAACTTAATCTAAAATTATTTGCAAAGACACATCAGTTAGTTGAACTTAATATTATCAGATAGTTTACGAAAATTATTATTAATTAAGATAGTATGACGTGTGAAGTATTTTACTTAACTAATTTTAATTACACAACGATAACAACATTAAAAAAAATGACTTCATATAATACATATAAAAACGATCTAAACCTTAAATTATTTGAAAATACACATCATGTAGTTGAATCTATTATTAGTAGATGATTTATGAACTTTATTATTAGTTAAATAGTACCATGTGTGATAGATTTTCCTTAAACTAATTATAAGTACACAATAATCATTAATGTATAATGGATCAATCCATAGACACCTAACCATATAATACAAATTTATGTGTCAAGTACAACAAAAACAATTGAGATTTTGTATTTCAAAATAATAAGAAAAATGGAACAAAAATAGCTAAAATCAATACAAATTCAGTAGAAGAAAATGTTAGACAATAGGTGAAGTTCATAGTTCTTTTTTCAAAAATAGTGAAAAAAAACAATTTTTGATGAAAAAATAAGCAATTTGCAAAATATCATTTTATGATTTAAATGAAAATATGATTATGGATGAGAGTATTTTAAACTAAAGACTTTCAGATTCAGTTTGGTTTTTGAAACTATAGAATAATTTGCATTCTAATTGGATATTTTAGATGCATTTCAACATATTTAAAATTTTAAAATTTCAATATAGTTTCTCATATATCGACTCAAAAATCTCTTCGAACATTTATAAAATAATTCTGATAACAAAAGAAAATTCTAATAATGTACTTAAATATATTAAAGAGAAAGGAAAAACGTTTATACTGACATCCCTCCATACACCCTTTAAATTTATCATAATCATGTGAGGTGAGATAGTATATGAGATTTGAATGGATTAACCTTAGCCAATCGATCTATTTTGAATATAATTTAAGAACATCAACATTACACCTTAAATAAAAAAATTATTTCTAATGAAAATTAAGAACCTAGTTGTTGTAATATTCAACATAAGAAAAACACAGTTGTTGGAATTTTATTTAATATTGAACATAAGAAAATAAAAAAAGACTCGATGAATCTAAACAAATAGGAAAACATGAGAACGCCACTGTCCAAAATGATTCTTAATTTTAAACAATACAACTTAAAAAATTTATCTATAATGCAACATAAAATAATATTTATTTGAAAACAATTAAGGAAAATGACTTAACTATATTAAACATAAAAGAAAGATTTTATATAAAGAATCAAACATGAGGGAACCTGAGATAATGTTTTTTTTTTCTCATCATGGTAGGTAAGGTGATATATGAATATATAATAATTGGTCATTTAGTCATTAATTTTTTTAAAAAGACTTCATAAACTGAAACAAAAATTCTTTCATATATTTTTGTATACCTCGCATCAAAGATTGATTCTTTCTTCAGAATATAGTAGAAAATACATCATCACGAAATATTACGTCTAACGCAACATGAATAGAAATATTAATTTTATCCAATACTGGAGAAACAGATATATTTAATGGTATTAAACATAAATGATAAAATTTATAATATCATATAAATAAAACTAAATAGGTAATAAATATCTGATAAAAATAAAAATGCAAATAATTAATTTAAATATATTAAAGAGAAGGGAAATTTTTTAAAAAACATTAATCCATAAACCTTCTAAACATAGAGTTGTTATATTACGTGAGATGACATATGAGAATTGAGTCGATTAACCTTAGCCACTCTATCTCTTTTGAAAAAATCATTAAGAAAGTCAGCAAACAATACAACTTAACCAAATATTACTTCTAATGAAAATTAGAATGAATATTGATTCTAACTTATTTGATATTCAATGTGAAAATAGATTCCAAGTTTTCCACACACAAAAAAAAAAAATAAACGTTACATAAAATGGGGAACTATGAAAATATTGCTGTCTAAAATAATCATTTAAAATATATATATATATATATATATATATTATTAAATATTAATACTTAAATATGGGTTACTTATAATGCAATATGTAATAATATTCATTTTTAAATTAATTAAAAACGTCATGATATTCAACATATAAGAAACACTTCACATATCGAATCTAAAAATGGGGAATATGAGAGATCATGATAGGGGAGTTAGAAAATGAATTTGATGATTGATTATAAAACCAATGAAAGTAAGAATTTACAAAATAAATAAAATATCTTTACTATAATTCGTTCTTGTGAATATATTTGAAAAATATCACATAAAGGAAGACTACTTTTAATACAATATAGAAAAATAAAAATTTAGTATACCAAAATTAGAGAAAACAATATTTTAATGATATTCAACAAAAATTAAAGACTTCATATTATGCTTCAAAAAAATCTTAAACTTAAACTATCTTCAAATATATCAATTCGTCAAACTTCTTATTATCTGATATTTTATTAACATTAATAATAGTTGAAATATTATGATGTGTGATAGATTATACTTAATTTATATTCACTATAAGTACACCAAAATTATAATAATTTAGAAAAAATAAATGAAATAAAATATCTAAATAAAAAATGTAAATTTAGCAGACTAGGACGTTAAGCAATTGGTTAAGTCCTTAAATTCGTACATCATAAAATATTAATCAATAAATAATATATAATAATATACATTCAAGAACTTAACTCACATATGTATAATCACTCAAGTTTTGTGGCCTTGATCACTGTGTTCTAACAATCTAATAGACTAAAATTTTGTTGTTGCTAGCATAAGATGAGTTTCTATTAATTCATTCAATTTTCAGTTTTTCATAATATTACATATCTCATTTTTTGTAAAATATGATGTAGTATTCATCAAATGTAAGCTCAAGTGATTTAATCTACCTAATATCAAACTGTCAAGCTCTCCCTCAGAGGAATGATTTCAAGATAAAACCCCATATCACTGTCTTGGTGAAGAATAATCTATTCCTTAGTTAGTTTTTTCAATAGAACATCCCTTTAATCATATCGACACCTTTGAAGATATATGTTGCACAACATGTGCTAATGGAGACATTATTGGTTAGTTCAATTGCAAGTTGCTCACTTTCTCTCAAAGTAACAAAACACCTAGATGATGATCTTTTCCTATGGTTTTCTCACTCACATTGTATCAAAAAAAATTATTTCCAATAGGTAATCCATCCTTAAGTTGTTTCAGTTCAACCACACTTAATTATTAAATTCTCTTCTGACAAATGACTGAAAAAATAAGTGTATTTTGGTAATATATGTAGCTAAATTAATTATTTTAGTTTTTCATAATCACTCCCATTAACAAAGTGTAACGTCTTTGTTGCACACCATAATCAAAAATCATCACCATGTATGACTCCACATTCATCAGGGTTTGGCTTTGATAATATTTGTAACACTCCGACTATCACCATACATGAACCCCCACACCCTCTCTTTTGGCACATGTGATTCATTCTCGTCTGATGGCCTATACGTTCTACATGCATCACTACATATCAGAAATTGAAATATTATAATTAGTATTTGGAACAGTTATAAATGTACATTCTTAATCCAGTTCGATTCTTCTATTTATAATTTTAATATACTCTATGATAGGCTCACCATTTGCATCTACCACCTCTTCATAAGAGCAAGTACCCCTTATCAATTTTGAGTACTTTTGAAATCATGCTTTTTAACTCTGCAATATGTTTTACAAAGTTTATGATTGTGCTACAAAGTCTTTTATGTTTTAGTTAAAAGTGATTAAAATAAATTTCCACTCATATAGTTGTGTGATATATTATTTTTGAATTTCCTATTATTTTGCGTGTTAGTATATTTATTTATGAAAATGATCTAAATATATTTTGTAAGTACATTTTATATATCGTGCATTCAACCAGTTTTGTTTTACTGGCACCTTTCCATATTTTAGCATATTAATTTTGTCAAACCAAAAAAATAAACATGTTTTGGAACTTATTTTTTTTTCCAAAACTGCCATTAGCAATGCTAAAATTTTCTAAATTTAATTACATTTGTCAAGTTTTCTGTTTTTTTTTATATGGAGCTTTTTGAGTTATGCAATATGAAAATTTTTCATTGGACTTCTAACAAAATAATTATTTTCAACTATATTATATGAAGTCACTTTTTAAAAATGGACAGATCCTTATAATATATTATGAAGTTGGAAAGCCATTATAACATGTTCCTATTTTATAGATATTTTATGTCTTTGAATATATTCAGCAAAACGATTCGATATTGAGGTGTATAGAGTTGTTTTCTTCTTTCCTTTCGATAATGGGTCAATTAGCTTAGTCATCAAATTGAGTATTATGCTAAAGTAGATAGCCATAAATTTATCATATATAGTAAAGAACCAGTTTATGCTTAAAAAAAAACAATTAGCTGGAGAGAGGTGAAGAGTTGGCAAACTTATTCATGAGGAAAATAGTTATGTAATAACCCTCTCTCGCTCTTCCACTGGATTTGATATCATAAAAAAATGTTGGATTTTGTATTATTTTTTGAATATAGAAACGGCACTGTAATATGTAATTGAAAAAAAAAATTATAGACTTGAAAGTTGACAACAAACGTTAGTTATATTAGAAAGTATCATAATTGAAAAATAACCTCTGCAATAAAGTACAAAACCTCCATCCGATTATATGTTCTATATAAAATGGTATCCGTTGATAAATTGGAGAATCAACTATGGGAGAAAACTTTCCTACGAATGGCTATCAATGACAAAAACGTTGTGTAAAAAGTAAACATATAGTTATGAATTTTATATGATACATTTATCAATTTCTTATCAATTCTACACTATTTTACAATTTCACATGTCTATATAGACTATTGAATTTTATATAATTTTTTTAATTCACAAACATAAAATTAAACACTATACTAGATAATTATGTTTTTAATATTTTTTATTCTGATTTAAAATATAATTTTTAAATTAAATATTATAAAATAGTTAATCAATATTTCACCCTGCGCATAGCACAGGTTATTACTTAGTGGATTATTAAAAGAAAATTTGGTTATACATGTCAATCTAATTTAATAAATAATGGTTGAAGAGAAGTTATTCAACGATAAAATAAAATAATTAATTAATTTAAAATTATTATATTTGGTTATCAATAGAGAATTCTTCTTTAACCAGTATAACTATCTAGCAATGACACCTCATTTTTTTTTACATAATAAAAAAATAACATGTCTGCACAATTAATTATTTAATTTGAAATTATAAAATTGAGTCATCATTAGAAAGCTCCTTTTCAATAATTATATATTATAGTATTAAAAATTATATAAAAAGAAATATAAAATAAATTAAATTCAGATTTAAAAAGAAAATTATAAACATATAAATATTATATAATAAAATATTTCAATACATCTTTTATGTTTTTCTGCATGAATTGATCGTGTCTCAGAACTCAAAAAATTATTTAAATCTTAATATATAAATGAAAAAGCAAATTATAGGAACTAAAATGTGAATAATATAGAGATAAATTCAAAAGAATAAAATTTAATACCAATTCTCAAAAATATATAGAATAATGTGACAAACAAAAAAATAACATAAACAGAATAATATACAAAATAAAAATATATGAAAATGGGTATAATGAAATATATGTGAAAAAAATCAAAATGGTAAATAAGAAACAAGAAAAATATATTATATTATTTGGAATCAGAAGAATGAAAAGAATATGAGAAACAAATAGATCTTAATAAAATATTGTATGAAAAAATATTATAAATATGATCAAGAAACAATTAAAGAAATCGTAAGGAAAGCTTTATAATCAAAATAAACATATAAAAATATTATTTATAATATATATTAAAAAGAATGAGTTTTTAGCAAAGAATTTCCCGATGAATTATTAGGATCATAAAAAGAAACAGAAAAATAAAAACTTATAAAGAAAGACTAAGAAGATATTGATAGTTAAATGAAAATTGGAAAACATATTAAATATTCACAAATTAAAAAAGAAAAAGAAATCTGTTTATTAGCTCGTCTTATATCAAAAAGGGAGAAAAATAATAAGACTGAATTTTAATGAGACTTGAAAGATTCGTTTGTTGGGAAAATAGGAAAACAAAAATTTAGTACTTCAAATAACTCGACTTAAAAGAAAGACCCAGTATGGTGGAGAATAAAATAATTGGGGCGGCAAACATTGTGCTTGTGCGTAGGACTTTTATTGTTTAAGAAAGACTTGCACTAGTTAATTGGTTCTATTTAAACTTGGAAACTAGCTTTGTCCTTTGCTCACCGTTTTCTTTTCTTTTAGTAAGTTTTGCATCATCAATTAAAGCTGTCTCAGCTTTCTCGTTTAGAATGAATAAAGGAAATAGATCCGTCAATATCAAGATTAGTCAATTGTATTGTATCTCATAAATGGTAGTGATAAATGTATAGTTCTATAAAAAAACGTTGTTTGAAGGGTTAGCTGATAATTATTAATAAATTTAGGTTGAAGGAAATCTCCTTAGATGGCCAACAATGAGAAGATTGCTGAGTCTTTGCCAGTAGTGGAGGAAGATCACACGACCGAAGATGTCACACCTCCAGCGACGACAGAGCATGAGAAGGAAGATGTCGCACCTCCAGCGACGAACGAGCATGAGAAGGAAGCTGCGGCACCGGAATCACATCCGATCGAAAACATAGTCTTGCTTGGGCGTACGGGGAACGGAAAAAGCGCCACGGGGAACAGCATCGCCAGACAAAAGGTGTTCATCTCGAAACCACACGCAGCAGGTGTAACAATGGAATGTCAGACGTTTAGAGCTGTCACACCAGAAGGTCCTATACTCAATATAATAGACACTCCTGGTACGTTTTCTCAAATTGTGTTAAGAAAAAACAAAAACAAAAAATAGTTATCTAATGTGGACTGGGGGCTGCAGGTCTATTTGATATGTCGGTGAAGCCTGACGTCATAAGTAGAGAAATCGTTAGATGCTTAACTCTAGCGGAAGGAGGGATACATGCTGCAATCTTAGTTTTGTCGGCTAGGACTCGGTTCTCAAAAGAGGAAGAGATGGTACTTAGCACCTTGCAGGTCCTTTTCGGGAGTAAGATTGTTGATTATCTTATCATCATTTTCTCTGCGGGGGATGTGCTAGAGGAAGATGGTGTGACACTTGAGGAATATTTGGAAGACTGTCCCGATTACCTGTCGGTACGTGTTTCGGTCACATTTTTGGATTATAGAGGTTTCATTTTGGGACTTATCAATTATTCATTGCTGGGATTACAGAGAGTTCTCATATTGTGTGGCCAACGAATGACCCTGTTCGATAACAGAACCAAGGACGCTGCCAAGCAGACCAAGCAAGTCCACGAGCTTCTCAACCTGATCGACCTGGTCCGAAAGCAGAACAGTAACATACCGTATACCGATGAGATGTACCATAAGATAAAGGTTAAATACTTCCCCATTTATTTATTTTTACATCTCATCTGCATTCATCTATCTCTAGTGTATTTTAATCTCCGGAAACAAATGGTATCGCTCATCAGGAAGAGAATGATAGACACCAGAGAGAACAAGAGGAGCTTGAAGCAAAAGGGCATTCGGAAGAGCAACTCGAAGCACTGAGGAAAGAGTTGGAGCTAACGAGAGAAGAGAACTTCAAGGCAATGACAGAAATGGTATGTGAACTCCTTCTCCTCCTATTCATGAATGTATATACACACATATATAACTGCGTTGAATCAGACATCAACGAGAGATATGTTTCTTTTTCTCAGATGGAGAAAAATATCAAAATGGCTGCGGAAGCGCAGGAGAAGCTCTATGAGCTTAAAGAAAAAGCGCAGCAACAGCTCTATGAGCAAAAACAAAAATCGCTGGAGCAGATCAACCATGAAAGAATGCAAATGCAGGAACATTTAAATCAGATGAACGACCAAATGCGTAAAAATATGGAAGCGCAGATGAGGCATGAGGACGGCGGGTGCAGCATTCTCTGATCAATCAACAATTTGCACTCAGATGCAGAGCATCTTCTATCTTTCTCTCTTGTGCACGCTTATGGGCTTTGGCGTGTTCATCAGAGCCTACTTTTGCTTATGTTTTTCATTTTTCTTTGTTAAAAATGCTTGTGCTTCTGTTTCAATTTCATTTCCGTTATTTGGTTTGCTTTTTAAAAGGGGAAGTTGGCTTAAGTACCATGGAATTTAGGTTTTCCATAGGTGAAAATACTAAAATCATATAAAACTTTTGAAAATTACTGAATTGCT
>OVBI01003611.1:0-11422 GCA_900406495.1 Sisymbrium altissimum | reverse complement strand
GTTTAGCTACCTCCTGAATCTAAGGCTTTATCTTTATCTCTTTAGGATTGTATGTTTTGTTCAAGTCTACTCCAACAGTCCCACGGTTTCTAATTATTGATCTAACAAATGCCTCGTCCTAGAGGTAATGTTAATTACCTCTTTGAAGTGTCCCATATGCAAGAATGAAATGAGCTTGTCCCACGGGTTCTGTTGGCAAAGTAAAAAAAAATGCCTCATGAGTAACGAGGTAATCTTAATTACCTCTCTGAAGTCCCACACGTTCTTGTTGCCAAACTATAAACAAATGCCTCATCCCAGAGATAATTAATATTACCTCTTTGAAATGTTCCTAATGACAGAATGTACATGATCTTGGCCCAGGGTTTCTAGTCATTGATCTATAACAAATGTCTTGTCCTAGAGGTAATTAAGATTACTCTTAATTACCTCGTCCTAGAGGTAATTACCATTTTTGGTCCGTGTTGGCATTTTTGTGTTTACTCTTATGTTTTTGGTGTTTTGGGGCATTGAGTGATGAAATGCCTTTTTCTTTATAATTTTTTTTGTTTGGATTTAGTTATATTCCATATTTGTTATATTGTGTAGTAATATAATTTAGAGATTCGGTAAATTTGAATTTCATAGAAATAGAATCAAATTGCATTTTTTGGTTTTCAGATTTCCAAAACCAATATGTGACATTTCAGAATGATTTTGATTTTTTTCTCTTATAAATATTTTCAATGAAGCAAAAAGGAAAAAAAAAAAATATATATATATATATATATAAATATTCGAATTGGTTTTGAAATATTCAAACTGGTTTCTCTCAAAATAATTGAAACACTGAACCAAAACAAAATATAATCGAACTAATTGAACCATACCAATTTTGTTTATTTACTCGTCTAAGATATAAATGTTGTATCAAATTTTACGCACTCGCGTTTGAATTCTTAACTACAAGTGGTGGTTTACCGTTTTGTATTTGGTACAAATACTTATTGAAACATGTAATAGCTCAACATCAGTAGTCATCCGAGTACTAATGAATATTATGGTGGAGCAATGTTTAGATAAGCAATGGTAAGACAACTTCATGACCATAAGGACATTTAGCTTATAAATATAAATGTATCAAACTTCCTTCACTAGTGTTTATTATTTGTGAAACATTAAAGCATGTAATAGCTCAACATTGGTGGTAGTCAGCTGAGTATACTATGCACTAACAAATATTATGGTGGAGCACTGTTTAGATAAGCGATGGTAAAAGTTGTTCATGTCCATAAGGACATTTAGCCTAAAGCCATTTACCTATTGCAGACTCTTCCTCTCCTCTCTGAATCTTTTTTGTTTTCCTTCAGTCTTCAACATCTCTTTCTCCAAACTCCCCCTTTCTTAGCCTCATGACAACAGCAAATGTAAAAATGATGTTTTTTTATTTGAATAAATTTAACATTCTTTAAAAAAAAAAACGATTGTATAGTCTTATGCTATGAGTGAGAACAATTCAAATATGCTATGAGAGAAAAAATATTACATTCGTTTGAAAAAAAAGGAAAGAATTATACATTCAATTCAAATTACCAAACAAAAAATATTTCAAAGTTAACTCCCAGCACTAAGTTTCTCAAAATAAGACCGTACGTACCCATACAGACATCGAGATTGTAATTTCTTTTAGTCAATCAAATATATTAATTTAGAAGTATGTGACTTTGAGCCACTCTGAGCAGATTTCTTTTTGATGAATCATGCATCCATAGAAAAAAGAAAACGAGAGCATTTAGAAAAAAGCATATCTTAAGCCATAAGATAGTAGACAAGAAAGCGACTTTAGCTTTTATAATAAGATTTAGGTATAAAAGTAACTTTGGAAATAATAATAGAAAAAACGATTTAAACTGTTTAAAACCTTTTTGTTGTTGTTTAAATCCCCTTTAAATTGATTATAAAGACTTAACTACATTCTACAACGTATTAATTCATTCTTTTTATCCAAAAACATAGATTGGTTATAAAAAGAAACCCAAAGAATCAGAAAGGAGAGAAGAGAAGTCGAGTGGTGTAGTATGGAGATTTCTATCACGACGGCGAATGGAAAGACGATAAACCTGGAGGTTGACGATACCTCCGACACCATTGACCTCAAGATCCATGGACCTACCCGTCGATTGGTTCTTCGTCTAAGTCCGGAATCAGATCAGGATTGGGATCATGAGGAAGTGATGCAGATTTTTGTATCGACTCTTGCAGGGAAAACATACAATCTAGATGTGGAGGAGACCGACACCATTGAACTCGTCATGCTTAAGATCCAGGGTTTGGGGGGCCCACCAGTGGACCAGCAGAGGCTGATCTTTCAAGGCAAGCAGCTCGAACACGGACGCACCTTAGGTGGCTACAAAATCAAGACGGGGTCGACTATTGTGATGATGTCGCGTCTTTGCGGTTGCTAAAATGTTTCTCTTCTTTTTCCAAAGTTTATCGTGTATTGTATAATATGACTAATATTACGTTGCAGGTGATAGATATGTCACATGCATCGTGTTATGCATCGGTACAAAACCGATATTTAATAACAACGTTTATCTCATTGCATATACCCGTGAGCTTCAATATAGCTGCAAAGACTTTATTCTCTGTGTTAGATCATGAACTAGATAAACGAGTTAGCTTGTGTGTTCACAAAATCCATAGTCAATATATTAATTATTAAACCATGCAGAAACAGTTAATTTACATATCCTTAAATTTTTGGATTTCAAAGGAAGAATATAGCACAGATTCTACAAAGTTAATTAATGATGATGAATAATATATTATTTTCACATTTTTAGAAAATGATTTCATTATTTTTACCACTTAAAATATTTATCATATTCTTACATCTCTAAAAAGTTATTGTGCTATATACTACGAACATTTTGAAAATAAAAATAGAAATAGAGAATGTTATTAATTTACTAAATTCTTAGTATTTTATAATTATTTTGTGGATTTTTTTATCCAATTCAATTCTTAGATCAACACTTCTTCTATCGGTTGGTTAAAATACTCCAAAAAAATAACTAATATTAATATTTTATTATAATTTAGTCACGTAACGAAATTTTATTTAATTTCTTAAAACTAAACTATTTATAAATAGACATTTGTCAATGAGTATTTCAGTTTGTCAATCGTGGGATCTCAAATGTGTTCTTCCCTTCCTCTCTTACTTTTTCTTTTGATAAACGATGTCCCAAAATTACTAATTTAATTAAAAAGTTATAATTCTGACAATTAAACTTCTTTCAAATTGAATGGTGAGAAGTAGAACAATTCTAATGTGCTACGTAACCTACGTTATGTTACGTAGCTCGGTTGGTTAGAGAGAGAATTATACATTCAATGATTCAAAGTTAACCTTCGGCATTAAGTTTCTCAAAATAAGACCTACCCATACATTGTGATCTGTATTATTAATTGTTAATTGCTTATAGTCAATCAAATATATATAGTACTAATTTTGAAGTCTGGGACTTTGAGCTAGTCTGAGCAGATTTGTTTTTCATGAATCGTTATCCACTGAAAACATAAAACAAGAAAGCATCTTTAATCTTAACAATTTCTTTCTTTTGAAAAAAGCATATCTTAAGCCACAGCATCCCACTAAAGTCTGAACAACCGACAAGAAAGTGGCATATAGCCTAGTAGTATAATAGTATGCATAAAATTCAGCCATTTTGGAAATGATAATAGAAAAAAAAATGGTTACCAAACATGCTTTAACGTTTATTCGTCTATATATCAAAACATAAATTGGTTATAAAAGGAATCCCAAAGAGCTAGAAAGAAGAGAGAACCCGAGTGGCGCAATGGAGATTTGTATTAAGACGGTGAATGGGAAGATCATAAACCTAGAGGTTGATGATACCTCCGATACCATCGACCTCAAGATCCATGGACCCACCCGTCGATTGGTTCTTCATCTGGGTCCAGATCTTGATTCGGATGAGCATTCGGATGAGGAGGCCGTCGTCATGCAGATTTTTGTTATTACTCTTGGCGGGAAAACATTCAACCTACAAGTGAAGGAGACCGAGACCATTGCAGACGTCAAGGCTAAAATCCATGTTCAGGGGGGCCCACCAGTGGACCAGCAGCAGCTGCTTTTTAAAGGGAGGCATCTCAGTGACAACTGGTGCACCCTAGCTCACTACACAGTAAAGACGGGTTCGACCCTTGCCATGAAGTACCATCTTTGCGGTTGCTAGATTAATGTCTCTTTATGTTTTTTAACAATAATAAAAAAAAAAAATATATATATATATATATATATATATCTATGTTTTTCAGATTTTTTGGTGTATCTACGTCTAGGTCGATTTCCAATTTCATAATTTTGTAAATTTATAGCCGAAAAAGTGCTTTCAATAATTTTACAATATATATATTTTTTTTAAATTATTTTACAATGTTTAGGACATGTGCGGGTTTTCTTTACGTTTAGAATGGCATGGCCAAACATGATTGAAATAGCTGTAGTAGAATTCGAACAGCGACTTTCTTAAATATCAGGGTACATCATCTTTCAGTCATGCACTAGTCCACCATAAGGTAACTCCAACTTTAGTTCTTAAGTGTGTTAGATAGACACATAATGACTCGACAGAAGCAATTACTCAAACTGGGGACCAAGGATAAGGAATTTTGTTTGAAGCTGCGAGCAAGAATAAGACATGCTGTTTTGTTATGTACATATGGTAATGACCGATATTTTGATATGTATGACGTGGTATGCGACATGGCTGGAGTCGAGTGTCAAAGTTTAATTATAAACTTTGTATTGATATCCAATATGCATTATAAACTTTGTATAGATATCCAATATGTGTAGTTGCTTATATGTGGTTTAAACAAAGATTTTCTCCGGTTTACATCCGGTTTAGCCATTGGGGGACCAGGTGACGTCGTTTGGATCGGAGTCGGGGCACATACATAATCTTCGGAATCCACAGTCTTGGAGACGTCTTTGGGAACGTCCTCCTCGGTTGGGTTTCTCTCAACATTGTTATCGCTAAGAATAATAATCAAAGCTTCCATCACCGTCTGAGGTTGTTGGCAATCCGCAGAAACTCTAGGTGGTACTCACAGGTAGACTTTCCCCTCTGCTTCACTTTGTAACTTTGTCCACACTTGAAAACCAATAATTCCACCCACAGCCGCTGCGTCGGTGCTGGCTTCATGGCCGATGCTAGCCGGCGCCTCACTGACCAATCTTGGAAGACGCCAACCCATGGGTGCCTCTTAAACAATCGAAAGGACTAAGTGGCCCTATCACGACATTTTTAAGGATCATAGATCTTCTTTTGCATTGGCTAGGATCTTCGGCCTTTGGGCTCCTTCTGCAATGTTTATACTAAACATACACGAGAGATTCCAATAATAATTTATCCAACTAGAAAACTACAAAAATTAATACAAGTGGTGTTGGTCATTTGAAATCCGTTGTTAAACTTTATGGCCTGATCAACTTCTCTCAAAACTTTTAGAAGTAAAAGAAAAAAAAAATTGTTTTGAAACCTGGCCCTTCGGGTCAGATCAGAATCTAAGTAGTTTCAAATACCCAGAAGAACAAGCCATAACAATCATCACACATATCTGTATCAATAAGAAATGCAAATCCTAACCTAATATATCATAAACAAGGCAAACAACAAAGACCATGAAACACCTTGCACCAGCATTTCAACGTGAACGCCTATTAGAGTCGGTATAACAGCATGATCCACAGAAAATAATTGGCCGCAGCGCGCACTGTTTGTCTTTGAAACGCAAAAGTTCCCCAAAGCTATGAACTATGCATGGCGCGTTACACTTCTCCACATGGTGTTACAGAAAACAGTGCAACGTCTAATGTGTGTCGCCTAACTCACGTTACATTGGTTCACACATGTATTAGCGCCTCAAGAGTTCAACTTATGTTTTCATTCACATAATTATTTAAGTAATAACAATAACTTTGTTTAACCAAATGATACACTTAGACAAAAACATTTAATAGTATTAGTTTTTGCCTTATCTTATGTGGTTATACCTCCATTTAGGTGTCGTTATTCGTGGTTAATTAGATGCAGTTTTTCATTCTTTCTTTTTTTGAAGTTTTAAAAAATTTAGAAACAAATTGTCTAAACTATTTATATGAATCTATAGAATCAGACAATCTTGTGTTTAAACAAACTCTTGTTTATTGCTTTAGAAAACTTGTTCAAAAACTAAAGCACTCTCTCTCTCAATCCCTTAAGCTCTTGTTCTCTCTCTCTCAATGTGTTAACACACAAAATCGGTAACTACATGTTCTTTTATAAGAGCTTATAAAAACCTAATTCTATTAGAAACTAAAGTCTAATCCTATCTCACTTAGGAGATATATTTAATTCTAAGATTCAAACATATATCAATCTCCTTATTTCTTTTTAGGCTTGTTTGTCTTTCAAGCTTAGCTCAACAATCTCCCTCTTAAGCTTGAAATCAGTCTTCTTTGTTTCATGTACTCCAAGGATGTCTCTCATTTCTTTAAACTTGATCCTCCCTAAACCTTTTGTCAAGATGTCAGCTCTTTGTTTGCTACCCGGGACATGTTCGACGTCAATCAACTCATTCTCAACACACTCTCTTATAAAATGGAACCTCCGGTGTATATGTTTGCTGCGACCATGAAACACTGGATTCTTCGTGAGCGCTAAAGCGGATCTGTTGTCAATTCGTACCGTTGCTCTCCTGCTTCCTTCTCCGATAATCTCTTGTAACAGCTCCTGCAGCCATATTGCTTGCTTAGCAGCTTCCGTTGCTGCCATAAACTCAGCTTCACATGATGAGAGTGCAACGATCTCTTATTTTTGTGAGCACCATGTTATCGGGCAATCGTTATAATAGAACACATGTCCTGCGGTACTTTTACCGTCATCTTCATCAACGTTGTGAGAGCTGTCACTGAAACCAATTAAGCCAGTCCTATTCCCTCTTGAGAAAGTGAGACCGTAACTTGTTGTACCCCGCAGATACCTCAACACTTGCTTCAAAGCTGCTCCATGCGACGTTTTTGGTTCTCTCATATAACGGCTTAGAACACCAACACTATACGAGAGGTCTGGTCTTGTGTGCAGTAGATACCTCAGATAACCTATGTTTCTACGGTACTGTGTCTCGTCTATGGAGTGTTCCTTTTGTGCCTTGCAGAGTTTCAGCCCCTGGTCCATTGGAGTATGAACTGGATTGCAATCTCTCATGCCAGTTTCTTCGAGGATTTTAAGAGCATATCTCCATTGTCTTAGTGTAATTCCTCCTTCGTGTTGATCAACTTCAATTCCTAAGTAGTATGTTAGTTTCCCAAGATCACTCATTTCGAATGTGTTTGCCATGTCTTGTTTGAAAGCCAAAATCTGATCAAGGTTCGACCCTGTCACTAGAAGATCGTCCACGTATACAGCTACAACGAGTAGGCTCTGTTTCTCATGTTTTCGGTAGATAGAGGGCTCCTTTGAACACTTGACAAAGTCTAAACTCTTCAAAATTTGATTGAGCTTATTGTTCCATGCTCTGGGGGCTTGTCTTAGGCCATATAGAGCTTTCTTTAGTTTGTAGACTTTGTTCTCACTTCCTCTGACTATGAATCCCTCTGGCTGACTTACATAAACATCTTCTGACAATTCACCATGGAGGAAGGCTGTTTTGACGTCAAGGTGATGAATCTCCCATGTATTTGAGGCTGCAAGAGCAATGATAAATCAGATTGACTCTATGCGAGCTACCGGGGCAAACACTTCGTCAAAGTCTACCCCATGCCGTTGCACATACCCTTTTGCTACTAACCGGGCTTTGTATTTATTTATGCTGCCATCTGAGTTCCTCTTTATCTTAAACACCCATTTCAGTCCAATTGCTTTTGACCCGTGGGGAAGATCAACCAAGAGCCATGTGTTATTCTTTTCTATAGAGCTGATTTCGTCTCCACATGCATCCTTCCATACCTTGAGTTCCATGGCTTCTCTGTAGTCCCATGGCTCATCATCTATCCCGAGAAGTAGGCGTTCTCCCTCGAAGTCGGCCAAAAGAATATAATCATCTAGGTAGCTCGGTGTTTTTCTTTCTCTTTGTGATCTTCTTAGGTCTGTTGTGTGATCTTCACTTTCCTCATCATCTGAGACCTCAATGACCTCTGTTGTTTCTTTCCCTTCTTCGACACAAGGTGCTTTATCTTCCTTTGTATTGTTTTCGGCAGACTCTTGAATTGTATTGTCTTCTTGTGTGTCTCTGATGCCGTTGTTCCCCGTATCTCCGAAGGTAAGTATAAACATGCCAGGTTCACTATTGTCATCTTCTGCATTGTTCCACTTCCATCTTCTGCTCTCGTCGAATACCACGTCTCTGCTTACTATGACTCTGCGAGTTGTCGGATCAAGTAGGCGATACGCCTTTGAACCAGGTTCTGTTCCAAGATGTACCAAGATGCGCGATCTATCATCTAACTTCCTTAAGTGTGGGGTCTCTATTCGTGCATATCCAATACACCCGAACACTTTTAGGTGGGTAATGTTTGGCTTCTTCCCTTTGAACACTTCGTATGGGGTCTGTTTTATCAGAGCTCTTGTTAGTACTCTGTTGATCACATAAGTTGCATGCCTAACTGCTTCTCCCCATAAGAAATTTGGTACATTCATGTGCTTGAGGATACTCCTCGTCATTTCAAGCAGTGTTCTGTTTCTTCTTTCAACAACACCATTTTGTTGGAGTGAGTACGGTGCTGTTAGATGCCTTTGTATGCCGTATTGCTCACAGAAACTCTGGAAATCATGTGAAGTGAACTCTCCTCCTCTATCTGTTCTAAGTGTTTTAATTTTCACTCCTGTCTCTTGCTCCACTGATATTTTGAATGCCTTGAATTTCTCGAACGCCTCACTCTTGTCTTTTAAGAGTAATGACCACATATAACGTGAGTGATCATCAATCAACACAAATATATATCGTTTATGAGCTGCTGTAGCAGGAGTAATGGGTCCACAAAGGTCGCCGTGAATGAGCTCTAAGAGTTTTGTTGCTCTAAATGTTGTAGCATGAGGGAACCCTCGTCTGGTTTGTTTGGCTCGTAAACAAGATTAACACGCATCTTTTGTAAACTCTAGCTTCGGTATGCCATTGACAGCCTCCTCCTTGATCATACTTTTAATTGTTTCTCGGTTTATATGTCCCAGTCTCTCATGCCATCTTGTTGAATCTTTGATAGAACAGACTTGCAGGCATTTGGAATTTTCAACTTCCATGAGGACTTTGTACAGTCTGTTTCTTGATCTGGTGGCACTTACAAGTAGATTACCTTTATGATCGTGGAGTGTCAATGTCTTGTTAAGCATCCGGACTTCACACCCTGATTCTGTTGCTTGTCCGAGACTAATAATGTTGCTTCTCAGCTTTGGTATATAGTATACATCAGCCAAAACCTTCTGCTCACTGTTCCTGCTTATGAACAATATAGATCCTTTTCCCATTATGTCAACCCGGGAGTCATCTCCAAACCGAACCTTTCCTGTGACTGTCTCATCGATTTTGTTGAAGAATGATCTGTTTCCTGTCATATGATTGCTAGCTCCATTGTCAAGGTACCAAACATTTGCTGTATCTGTTTTATATTCATACTTGTTTGGTTTAACCTTTTTCTCATTCAGGTAGACAACTTCGTGCATCATTAGGTCTTCTGCTTCTTGTGTATCGTCTTCTTCATTCTCATGTATCTCTTGTAATTTGAGTAGTCTGTCAGGACAATCGTAAGCGAGATGTCCTAGTTTATCACACCTAAAACAGACAATTCGCGATTTGTCTTGTGGTCCACGAGAAAAACCTCCATGTCGTCCTCGACCTCGTCCTCTTCCTCTGTTAAAGAAGCGTCCCCCTCGTCCTCTGTTAAAGCTTGATGTCTCTTGTTGGGGTTGGAACTCGTTGTTTGTATACATGAGTTTTCCCAGATCATCTGGATTCTCTGCATCTTCTGCAATTCGTTCCTCATAAGCCTTTAGCCTCCCGACTATATCTTCGAAGGTTGTTTGCTTGAGATCAAGCATTTGTTCTAGAGCTGCGATCATGAGTATATACTTCCGACGTGGAAGACTATTCAGAAGTTTCTTGATGAGCTTTGAATCTTCGATATTTTCTCCTAAAGTGCTTGATTTAGAAGAAATTTCTGTTAATTTCCCTGTGAACTCATCAATAGTTTCTGTCTCTTTCATCTTTAGCTTCTCAAAATCAGATAACAAGGTCTGTAACCTTGCTTCTTTTACTCTTTCAGCTCCTACGTATCTTGTTTTAATGGCTTCCCAAATCTCTTTTGCGGTAAGAAGACCCCCAACTACTAAGACAAGATTTTCTGGTATGGACTGAAACAAGAGGACTCTTGCTAGATCGTTTTTATCACTGTCGGCTGATCCAGGATCAATGGTTTCCCAGACTTTGTGTACCCTGAGCATAGCATTCATTCGTATTGCCCAAACTGTGTAATTGGTTTTGGTAAGAACAGGGCATTGAATGGACGAAAGCCCTCCTTCTTTGATTTTGTTGTTCGTTGTTGCAGGTACGATGTCTGACATGGTTTCTCTTGATTGTTTGATTCAATTTTATGCTCTGATACCAAATATAGAATCAGACAATCTTGTGTTTAAACAAACTCTTGTTTATTGCTTTAGAAAACTTGTTCAAAAACTAAAGCACTCTCTCTCTCAATCCCTTAAGCTCTTGTTCTCTCTCTCTCAATGTGTTAACACACAAAATCGGTAACTACATGTTCTTTTATAAGAGCTTATAAAAACCTAATTCTATTAGAAACTAAAGTCTAATCCTATCTCACTTAGGAGATATGTTTAATTCTAAGATTCAAACATATCTCAATCTCCTTATTTCTTTTTAGGCTTGCTTGTCTTTCAAGCTTAGCTCAACAGAATCGAGATAAATTTGTTGAAAAAAAATATTATTTTTTTTTTGTCAACTGATATTTATTTATTAATGTTGAGCAATTAATGTTATCCTCAAATAGAGGGAGGACAATAGAAGGGGGAATATGAGAGAAATAAGTAAAAAGATGGTCAACATAGGATGTATCTTTAACTAAAATGTCTGCTGGTTTCTTGCTTGATCTTGGGACCTATGAGAAATTGGTCTCCTCAAATTTGTGCTGCCATGTCTTGATGTCACGTAGCCAATTATGAAAGGTAAAGCTGGTATGACGATTTGTATCAAGATGATGAAGTTGTTTACTATCCCCTTCAAAAATAACACAACGATAGCCTCGATTCCACATGGACTGCATAGATATTAATAGGGCTTGTAGTTCGGCTTCCAAGGGAGTTGCACATAGTGAAAAAACGAGAACACACAAGAACTCTCTAAACTTCTTTTATTAGATTAT
>OVBI01003610.1:0-11442 GCA_900406495.1 Sisymbrium altissimum | reverse complement strand
TAAATATAAATATAAATATAAATATAAATATATATATATATATATATATATAATTGAGCTATATAGACGTTAGAGGTTGTGGAGTAGTAAGTTGGACTCTGTGAGTATTGTTGTTTTGTGTAAGAGGCGGTACCGGCAGCTCAGTCGATCTGTTGCCAGTATTTTTAGAGATCGATAAATCGTCTCCGAGCGGTGCCGTTGGACACTGATTCCATGCAGACCTCTGGGAGGGAGGGTGCCGTCGGTCACTTACACCATCAGTAGGGCACTGGGTGCTTTAGGCGCCATGTTTGTTCATATTTACTCCTTGTTCCGGGTTTGGGTGTTATGACAGAAACTGCGCTTTCTTTATGTTATAGCATCTCATACCTTACTGAGTGATTCCCTGTTACCCACCCCTTATCTTTTTCAGGTGAGACTGACAAATAGATGGATTTTCAATGGATCGGGTGCTATGGGATATTTTCAAGATTCGTTTTTGTATTTTTATTTTAAACATTTGACTCTCGATTCTTTTAGTTTATTTCGGTTATTGGAGTTTTTGGATTATCGGTTATTATTTAATAAAAGGAAGTTATCTTAATTTGAGGTTACTTGTGGAGTAAGTTAGGATTCGTGGCACACCGTGCTCGAGTGAGGATGAGATGGGTGTTAGAAAGAAATCTACACCGATGAACAAGGAAGCAAAGATAGTGAACACATATGATCTGGCTTTGCTCATTGTGGCAATTGGGCACTAATATGAGTCTACAGAGGTATTGTAAACGAGGCTGAAGATTTTGTCAGTGATACATTAGTTCGATTTCATAGTTAACACATCAAAGCCCAAGATTTATGTAGTTAAGTGTTGGTTGGAAGGCTGCACATAGAAACTTCGAGCTGCCCCAGTTGGTGATTCCCCTTAGTTTTATGTAAGAAAGTATGTTTCAGAACACACATATTCTGTTACAAAGGGTCAGACTGGTGACCATAATTGAGGAAAGGAATGGGAAGGAATACCATATTCCCCTTCGTTCCTAAATTATTTTACCAGTCACAAGTAATATATTTTACCTATGGGACCCATCTAATTCCTTGTCATTCCTTTTTTTATGAAGAATCAAGAACAAATATATTCCATATCAAATTTGATAAAGAATGAGAAGGAAAATTATAAAAACTGGTAAAAGTATATTTTACGTAAATAAACTTATAGAAAATTGACATTTTAACGTTAAATTTTCCACGTTCAACCTAACTTATCTTTTTCCATGTACGTATATATTCTTCATCAAAGCTTCTTGTTTGCTAACCTAATACATCAGCTAAAGCAAGAAGAAGAGGTAAACCATGTTTTTTACAATTATAATTATTATATATGTTTTTAGATTGAACGATGGTTGGTAATAAGACTTCTGTCATGTATTTGTTACAGGTATCATGTCAACTCAAAAAAATAAAAGTGGAGTCCGTCGAAGAAGTCAATCAAGTGATGAGGCAAGAACCACAGCTGATGGTGGAACAAGTCGTGAAGGCCAGGTAGTTATGTTTATATAAATTGTTTATGCAATGATTAATTGATTAATATGAAATATTTTCAATTAACTATTAGAAAATATGTACTTTAGTATCTGTGGAAGGATAAAAATTGTCAAGTTATGCTTGAACTTGTCATTGAAGAGCTAAGAGCAGATGACTACCGTAGTAGGATGCCAGATGTTGCTGGTAGAAAAAGAATTGAAAACAAATACTTTGAGTTGATGGGAGAAAAGATTTCTTGGGATACAGAAATAACTAGCAAAATTGGTTACTTGCGCAAACTATGGATCATTAATGGTCAATTGATAAAGCGCACTGGAGTTGCAATTAATCCATCTACTGGACAAATAGATATGATGCAACCTTGGTGGACTGATCGGATTACGGTAATTCTTTTTACATATACGATTATATATGTTCTTCTTCATAATGTTTTAGCTACTGATTTATTTTATTGTTATAACTTTCAGGAGTATGGAAATAAAGGAAAATTTGTTCGTGTGTTGCAAAAAAAACCGTTGCCGTTCAAAGATTTGTTAGACCAAATTTTTGGTGAACATGATGTGGATCAAGATGAACGTTATTCTCCGCATATGCTTGGCCAACATCTCCAGCATATTCAGCCTGCATTAGCTAGCAATGATGGCGCAGTAATGGAGCAAACACAAGAAGAGCAAAGTGTTGAACCAATCACAGATGTGACTAACGATCAAAGATCCCAACCGTTGGTTCGAAGCACATCAACCCGTCGTCCTCCAAGAAGAAGAATTAATTTTGAAACGACAGTGGAGAGTGGATTTCAACGGGTAATAGATACTCGTCAAGATTTTTTGGAAGAACTACGGTCACGAAAAGTTCAAAAATTATCATATGGTGATGCAACAGCTGTTCTAGAAAAATTACCAATTGAACAACTTGGAGTATTTTGGTGGACAGCAAATAAGTTCTTAAAGAATGATGTGGATGTCCGTGAAGCCTTTATAAAATTGGAGAGTGAGGAAATTAAGATCAGATATTTGGAGAGTTTGCTTGGCATAGACAGATATGGGAATCCATGCCATCATGTCGATTTGCTAACGACAAGTCAAAACCTCTTTCAGAATAGTGGAATGATTGGAAGTAGTTCAATGGAAATTGGAACTGTTACAAATGATTTTAGGAGTTTACTTGGGATGCACTCCTCTATTTTAGAAGAACCAACCAGAAATGTGTCAAGTATAGTCAATATACCTGATGATGGAAGTGATGGTGACAAGCTCGTTTGAGTGTTATGAGATTTTTTTAATTTTGTTAGGTTTTTAATTTAAGTGTTTGGAGCTTCGCTACTTACTTTAATGTTTACCAGTTTTTTTTTGTTACATGTTTAAACACTATGGTGTTTGATATTTTTATATGCATTTTATTAATTTTTATTTATAAAAGTATGAATTCTTTTCTAAGAATTATTTACTAATAATTTTCATAAAAATATTTGCAGGATGCTCATATCACATACCTACGTTCATATGGAATTCAAAATCTAAAGGAAGATGAGTTAGTGGAGCTAATGTTATTGGAAGAAGACGAATTTATCCAAAGGTACATGCATCCAATATTAGAGTATTACAAACAAAATTTCTGTAAGAATCCAATGAAAAAGGTGTGGGGAAATGGTTGGCAAATAATACTGGAGCAAATCTACAGCAATGAAATCTCATGTCGTACTCTTATTCGCATGAGTCCGGAAGCGTTTATCCGTTTATGTGAAGTTCTCTCGAAAAAGTATGGATTACAGGAGTCCCATAATATTAAAGTTGATGAGAGTGTTGCAATTTTTTTGATTCTTTGTGGTCAAAATGATACTCAACGTGACATTGGTTTAAGATTTGGCCATGCCCAGGAGAGTATAGGTAGAAAATTTCATTGTGTTCTTGAAGCAATGCTAAAACTGGCAGTTGACTATTTACGGCCAAGAACAACTAATGAGTTAGAGGCAATATCAAATAGTTTACAAGGACATAAACGATATATGCCGTATTTTAATGGATTTATCGGAGCTCTTGATGGAACTCATGTACCAGTTATGGTGACTCCAGGTCGTGATGCATTACGGTTTGTGAACCGGAAAGGAACAGCAAGTTTGAATGTTCTAGGAGTATGTGATTACGATATGCTTTTTACATATTGTTTCGTTGGAATGGCAGGATCAGCACATGACTCTAGAGTGCTAGAAACTGCGATACGAGATGATCCAATGTTTCCTACACCTCCTGAAGGGAAATATTATTTAGTAGATTCTGGTTATGCAAATAGACGTGGTTATCTAGCTCCATATCGAAAAGAGAGAAATGAAGGTACTCGATATCATCTTCCAGAATTTAGAAATAGTGAGCCTCCAAGAAATAGTAAAGAAATGTTTAATAGATGGCATGCGTCATTACGTTCAGTTATTGAACGGACATTTGGTGTGTGGAAGAAAAAGTGGAGGGTTTTAAATGAATTTCCAAGGTATGATATTGCGACACAGAGAAAAGTTATATTTGCAACGATGGGACTTCACAATTTTATTCGGTGGAACAAAATTAAAGATATTGATTTTGAAGAAGCAGTTATGGAGAACAGCGGTATGAACATGCATCAAAATGAGAACGATAATTCAGATGATGAAAATGATGTACGAATAAATGAAGAAACATCGACCACAGTTTATATGAAAATTGTTCGAGATCATATCGCTGCACAATTGTGGTCAGATAAAAGACCTGCTTCACGTCGATCATAGGTTCGTATTTTTTTACTATAATATATAAGTGGTAGCTTTTATAAAAATAAAATAAATTGTTTTTATTTTGCAGTTATGAGATGCATAATATGTGGGAGTTTGAAGAGATGAATAAGTAGACCAAAAAGCCAATTATATGCAAAATGTTATTCTCCCAAATTTATTACTTAAACACACGTTCTTTTTTTTTGGTTACCATTCATTAGAACTTTTTATTACATTCCTATTCTACATTTATTCCTTTAACTGATTCCTTATAATTCCTTATCATTCTTTTCCTTATAGTTCCTTTTGTTCCTTTTGTGGTTACCATTCAGACCCAAAGTGTTCTAGCCGTTGCCGACAAGCATCTCAGACATACTTTGACTTTTATATAAAGACTATGTTGGTAGGCCAAAGGTTTGCCACGACATGTTGGGGAAGCTATGACAAAATGATTTCGTATCTCAGTGAGTTTATCCTTTTGTTATGTCGATGTTCTTAAGTTAGAGCCCACTATTTTGGTATTAATGTGATCCTCCATTTGTTGTTTAATATGGCCCTGTTCGTTTGCTGGTCGCTAGCGTCAGCGACTAGCGATCGCGATTACATGTCGCTAAAGTTATTCGTTTCGCAGTCGCGCGACTAGTCCAGCGACTAAAATCAGTGGCATTTTTGTAATTTTCAATTTTTAAAAATTTTGATCGCTGAGTTTTAAATCGTAGTCGCTAAAAAATTTAGCAATCGAAATTTTTAATCGTTGGTCGCTAGCGTTTGGTCACCGCGACTAGTCGCGGGGTCTGCGACTACCAAACGAACAACACTTAGTCGCTGACGCTGGTCGCTGGCGCTAGCGACCAGCAAATGAACAAGGCCTATATATATATATATATATGAGTTATTCAAAGGCTCATCGAACACTATTAACAGCACAAAAAATAGTCAGTGGTTCTCCCGAGAGTAGATATGCAGATTTGCCTACATACATTTACATGATTAGAAGAGAAAATCGTGAAACACTCACACGTTTAGAAGTTGATAGTCATGGTCAATTTAAATATGTATTCATGGCATTTGGTGCTAGCATGAATGGATTTCTTTTCATGAGGAAGGTGATTATTGTTGATGGAACATTTCTAAAAGGGAAATATAAAGGAACGTTACTAACTGTTTCACCACAGGATGGGATTTTCCAAATATTTCCAATAGCATGGGCTGTAGTTGATACCGAAAATGACGATTCTTGGGAGTGTTTTTCAGGCAGCTAAACTTTGTGATTCCAGATGTTGAGGGTCTTCCAATTATTCCAGACATGCATAAATATATTGGTAAGGCCATTAGAATCCGACGGCCAGTAGGGAGAATGTGCACATATAATTTCTACAAGAATATACTTTTATGATTTGGAGGTGGTAATGCATTTTGTTTAGTTAAGAAAACTACCAATGCTTACATACTCATATATTTTGAGGCAATATTAAAGGGGTTAAGGCGTTGAAACCTGCACTACACAAGTATTTGGAAGAAGCGGATGTTCGCAAGTTGGCACGTGGTTATTTCCCTGGAGATAGGTATAACATCGCCACTTCAAACATTGCATAATCAATAAATAAAGTGTTATCAGAAGCGAGAAGTTTGCTAGTTGTACAATTCTTTGACGTATAAGGTTGATGATGACAAGATGGTTTAATGATCGGAGGAACCATGCACAGTCAACTACGACGATCTTAACCCATGGAGACTTTTGGAGGTATTGCGTTATTTTTTCTTAATTGCAGTACTCATTTTTGTATAAATTTGCAATGTCGATTTTAATCTTGCAGCTCCGTATTTCTTATGCAAAATTACTGCAAGTATATGTGATAAATGCACACCAAGCTGAAGTTAAAAACTCTTTTTCTTGGCATATGGTAAATTTGACAGAAAAAATGTATGTGTCGACGATTTGACGTAGAGAAGATACCTTGTGTGCATGCAATGGCGGCTGCTGAGACACGTAAAATATCATGCATATCACTTTGCCATCCTTTTTACTGCAAGGAGTACTTGTACAATGCATACTCAACTCCTATCATGCTAAATGATGATTCTTTATATGTCCCTGATCATGTCGTCGAAACTGTGTGTTTACCCTCACAAGTTCGTTGGCCACCAGAAAGGCCAAAGAATGCATGAGAAAAATCTGTGTTAAAGAAAGGAAACAACAAGAAACCACAAAGAAAAACACATGCTTGTTCAATATGTAATCAAATAGAGAATAATTGTCAAAAATGCCCGGAACTATTATGATTTTCATCTTTTTGTTACTATTTATTTTTGTTTAGTTAGTAATTTAAGTTGAATATGACAGGTTTTTTGTTTATTTATTACCTTGTGTTATTTGATGTCTGTGTGGTTGTATTTTAGAAAGGAAGAACAAATTTTAATTTGTTGGGTAAAATTTTGATTCCTCTCTTTTGTTGTTTGAAAAACAGGGTAACATTATAAAATAAATTAGTAGAAAATAGAGAAGTTTAAAGTTGCCTATGTTTTCATGTGTATTGTCAGGTTATGGTAAGAAATAGTATTTGTATTTACTGTAGATAAACACTTCCGTGCAATGCAATAACAAAATGTTGAGAGCTTAACTTATAGTTTGCAGTTTATCATAATACATAAAAAGCAGCAAATATAAAAATAAAGATAGGTAAATACATACTTTTCTATTAATGCAAATTCGTCATTCTCATAACATGTCATAACACTTCAAAGCATAAATACTACAAAATTAACTTAATAATAGCATAACCTGTTAACCAAAACTAAACATCTTGAAATAATAATACAACTACAAAACTAAAACAGGAGACGCAGAATCGTCATCTACCACCAGACTGCCCGTAGCCACATGTGACTCTCCCACCTCATCTAATATCTCCGCCGCTAACTTCTCACTGAGATGTTGAATGCTACTATCAGACAGAGTTTTAAAACTGCAACCAATAACAAGACATTTGATGTACTTTAAACATACACACCGCAATCTCGTGGATCTTTATTTGGTGGTATTTTGTTTTTAAGCCTTCTCACCATAAACTGTTGCAATGACTTCTTCCGGATCGTTTCACGAACCATTATGCTTAGTAACTTAAGGATTTTACCTCATTAGTGATTATTGCAATGGGCAACCAGAGATCAAAACTCTCCAAACCATATTGATTCAACTACATACGGAATCAGAAAAAAGAAAATCAAACCGACGAGTACACTTACGATATTGAGTTAAGAACCCTAATCAGTTCTTACAAACCGGCGACTACATTTACGAAATTGAGTTCACTCATTACCTCTTCTCTCTATTATCTCCTCTGTCCTTTGATTTGGTTGATAGGTAGAGATTAGTGGGGTTGAAGAACTTGAGGTGAGAAAGCAATTCAATTGACTATAGAATCGTAGAAAGTGAAATCAACGGCGACCAGAGAAACAACAGAGAAGAACCAGATCGATGAAACGAAGACTAAGTCGATAGAGAAGTTGATGGTTTTTTAGATTTCTAGGAACAGGGTATATCGATTCAGATCTACCGTCGCGTTTTAATGATGCTCTAAGGAGTACTCTTCTTCTGAAGATCTATGTTTTTATTTCCGGCGATCTAGTTAGATCTAATCACATTTCTGATATGCAAAAGGAGTTAACAGTACAACTGGTGGTGATATAGAGGTTTCAAGGCTTTAATGCAAAGACTTCCTCTTTATTAATAATCACCTATGATCCATAGGCTGTGCAGTGGTGAAAGTAGATCAGAATTGAAGATGGCGGCGATGTAAGTGGTGAAGAAGTTAGAAAAATTTTCTTGAATCAATTTTTTAGTTATACATATTTAATTTTAATTTATTTAATGTATGCTAAATGGCTTAAATAGTCTTTGTACTGTTTGTATCTCTAATATCTTTACTGATCAATATAATGTAATGTTGCTAGAAAAAAAACAAAATTTTTATTACTATTAATGTATATGTTGTATTTGTTTTATTATATATTTTTTTAACTATATTCCAATAAATTTGTTTTTGAGTGTATTGTTCTAATATTGTTTTTTTGTTATATAATAATTATTTTATATAAGTAAATGAAAGAGATAATATATTATTATAACTAGCAAAGAAGAAAGCTAATAATATAATTAGCAAACAAGAGAGATTTGCATGGGAGTGGAAAATATGTTTTGTTTTCAAGTTCAACTTATGATACATCTTTATACAAGATGTGCCTATTTATAGGCTGTACAAAACTTCTGCTGTAAGTTTACAAAACTTACATATGAAGAAAACTTATCTATTAAAAAAAGATAATATAATAAATAATTATATATTATTTAATATTCTCCCTTAATTATTTATCTTATCTTATATTACGTCATGTCTCGTTAAAAACCTCATCATGGAAAAACCCAGTGGGATAAAAACCATGATTAGGAAAAAAGAGTACAGTGACATAATCTCCCCCTGAGAATGGCAGATCTAATCTTTACTTCATAAATCATGTAGATGACGCATCCCGATGTTATATACGTGTTTTCTGAATGTAGTGGTCGGAAGTGCCTTCATGAATAAATCAGCTGCATTATCACTTGAACGAACATATTGAATATCCACTTCTTGATTCTTCTCGAGTTCCCGTATGTAAGAGAAAAATCTTGGAGGAATATGCTTCGTTCTGTCGCTCTTGATATAATCTTCTTTAATTTGAGCGACATATGCAGAGTTATCTTCAAACACTTTTGTTGGCTCTTTCTTTGTAAGAATTCCATTTGATTCTTGGATATGATGAGTCATATATCTAAGCCACACACATTCTCTACATGCTTCGTGAAGCGCAATGATTTATGCGTGATTTGAGGAAGTTGCAACCAAAGTTTGTTTTTGAGAACGCCATGAGATTGCTGTTCCGCCTTTTGTGAAAACGTATACAGTTTGTGACCGAGCTTTATGTGGGTCTGATAAATATCCTGCATCTGCAAAACCAATTAAACCAAACTCGGGGTTTCTTGGATATAATAATTCTAAATCAATACTACCTTGGAGGTAACGGAATATATGTTTTATTCCGTTCCAATGCCTGCGTGTTGGAAATGAACTGTATCTTGCAAGTAGATTAGTAGCAAATGCTATATCTGGTCGAGTGCAATTTGCAAGATACATAAGCCCACCGATAGCACTCATATAAGGTACTTCTGGACCTAATATTTCTTCGTTGTCTTCACAAGGTCTAAATGGATCTTTCTTGACGTCAAGTGATTTATTGACCATTGGAGTACTCAAATGAGTCGCTTTGTCCATATAAAAACGTTTTAAGATCTTTTTGGTATAGTTTGACTGATGCACAAAGATTTCATCTCGGAGGTGCTCAATCTGGAGCCCAAGACAAAATTTTGTTTGTCCGAGATCTTTCATTTCGAACTCTTCTTTCATATGAGTTCTTGCATCATCAATCTCCTTTTGAGTTCCAATTATATTTAGGTCATCAACATATACAGCAATGATTACAAAACCAGACGATGTCTTTCTAATAAATACGCAAGGGCATATCGCATTATTTACATAGCCTTTGCTCAACAAGTATTCACTCAAGCGGTTATACCACATGCGTCCGGATTGTTTTAATCCGTAAAGTGATCGCTGTAATTTAACTGAGCATATTTCTTTAGATCTTGAGGTTAATGCTTCCGGCATTTTCAATCCTTCGGGGATTTTCATGTATATATCATTATCCAGTGATCCATACAAGTATGCTGTCACAACATCCATAAGGTACATATCTAGCTTTCTAGATACCGCTAGACTCATTAAATACCTGAATGTGATTGCATCCATAGCCGGAGAATATGTTTCTTCGTAATCAATTCCCGGTCTTTGAGAAAAACATTGGACAACAAGACGTGCTTTATATCTTCTTATTTCATTTTTCTCATTTCTTTTTCGTACAAACACCCACTTGTACCCTACTGATTTTACACTTTCAGATGTTGTGACAATGGGTCCAAAAACACTTCTTTTATTGAGGAGAATAATTCAGTTTGTATGGTCATCTTCCATTTCTCCCAATCATGTCTTTTCTGACATTCTAATATGGACCTTGGATCATGATCATTACTTTCTTGATCAATTTCTTTAGCTACAGAAAAAGAAAATATTCCATCAATATCTTTTATTTTATTTCTAATCCGTAACTCTTTATTTTGGGCATAATTGATGGAAATCTCATATTTTTCTGTTTCTTTTTTATCGTCTGGATTTTCTTCATTCTCAGGTTTTTAGAACCTTTTTATTTATGTCTTCTTGACATTTTTATTCAATCGGCTCTCCTTGAACCTTTTTACTTTGTTCTCCCAAATTCTTTTTTTTTTCGGGAATTTTTATCTTTAGAACCCATCGGCCTCCCCCTCTTTAACTGAACTCTAGGTTTATTTGCTAAGTTCTTATCAGTCTGTTCTTCGGGAACAGTGATTCTTGATGGAACATTAGCAGAAGGTATATATGATTTTGTCACTCTTTTTTGTTTCTGTGAACGCATCTGGTAACTGATTTGCCAAGTTTTGCAAATGTACAATTTTCTGAACTTCAAGTTCACGTTGTCTCGTAGGGGGATCAATGTGCAACAACGAAGGTGTGCACCATGTAATATCTTTAGGAACTTAGCCATGCAATTTTGTGTATGAACATGGGGAACTGGGTGCTCAACATCGATTCCCATTGACATACAATAGTCATTAAATGTCGATGAAGTTAATTCACCAGCGTTATCAAGTCTTACTTTCTTAATTGAATGTTCAGGGAATTGTGCTTTCAACCTGATTATTTGGGTAATGAATTTTGCAAAAGCCATATTTCGTGTGGTAAAAAGACACACATTTGACCATCTACTGGATGCATCAATTAATACCATAAAGTACCGGAATGGCCCGCACGGTGGATGAATCGGCCCACATATATCACCATGTATTCTCTCTAGAAATACATGATATTCATTCCCAACTTTAGCTGGTGATGGCCGAGTTATGAGTTTTCCTTGAGAACAAGCATTACATAAAAATTCGCCCGATTGTAAAACTTTCTCGTTTTTCAACGGATGACCATTAGAGTTTTGCACAATTGTTCTCATCATGACTGAACCAGGATGCCCTAGCCTTTCATGCCAAATTTTAA
>OVBI01003609.1:0-11448 GCA_900406495.1 Sisymbrium altissimum | reverse complement strand
AGTGACGTGGTGCTCTATATGGAGAGAAAGTTCTCTAATTATATATAAGATTTTCTTTTTTATGGTTTTGCAACCTATTACATAAAACTTTCAAATAAATATGTTTATTCACCGAAAAATAATAAATTAAGAGATACATAAATATAAACTCATAATTAACAAAGCCTAATATTAGTAATAAAAATCAAAATTTAGTAATGTTATACTTTACAAAATTTAAGTAACAAATCCAAAGTTAATAACTAAAATGAAATTAACTAAACGAACTAATAGATCCTACTGTAAAAATGATTATAAAAAAAACTTCGTTTAATAGTATTGTTCTTTTGGTCAATAAAAATCTAGTTTTCAGCAACTTTTTACTTTCAATTAGCTTGGAATATTTGAATAACAACAAATTCTCTATAGTCTCTGTAAAAACCATATTCCAAATCAACCAATATATAGGCTCTCTTAAAGTTTATCGATGGAAATGGTATATGGTTTTTCAGAAGGTAAAAATAATTAACTTCTCTTCTCGATATACTTTATAACAATACAGATAAAGGAAACACCAGAAAACAAAAAACATGAGGAAAATGTTTTATGATAAATTAATGTAAATCAGTTTCTCTTTATGATACCAGTCCACGTGTTGAAAGACGGTCTGTCAATCACATCCAAATGTAGAGGAGGCAACCAATGTATCTTTCTTTGTTTTTTTGTTGTTGCAACCATTGTATCTTCCCCAAATTATGTGAAAGAAGAACAGAACAGAACAAAAAAAACACAACGAGTTTTTTCTTGTTCCCATACTGTTCGACAAGACGTTTGCATCTTAACAAATGCCCTCGTCAACATTGATAACTTGGAATGTTGTTGTCGTTCTCTTGAATGATTCTTTACCAGAAAATGTTATTCTCGTACGGAAACATTATATAGAACAACTAAAATTAATACTGCTTTGGCTTTTAATAAAATAGCGCACACCTTTTAAATGTTAACAATGACAATCAAAACCGATTAACATGAAGTCATCAACAGCTGCAGAATGTGTTCATACTAAATGAACAATTCATGTGACAGGTCACAGAACAATATCACCACTTACCACAAAACGCACAAACAAACAAAAAAACAAAAAAACAAAAAAAGGTGCATCAATTCTGAGAAAGGATAATAAGAACCACTCGTTGAACTTCTTTCCTGGCACCAATTTTCTTCTCTTATTTTCTATTTCAAGTTTTTAAAACACTTCTTTTCTCACAAGTCACAAAGGTGTCGTCCTGACTAAAGCAACGCGCTTCTCCAGTTAAAGAAAGAAATTTAGCATAATATCTTTTGACTTTATCATCATTATGTAATTGACAATTTAAAATCGTTCCCTCCTCATCTTCTTCTTCTTCTTCACTTACCCTCACCCCACACTCACACCATCTCAGAAGAGAGAGACAAACGATGAAGCTTCTTCTTCATCTTTTATATCTCCTCCACATTTCTCATTCCTTCACAGCCGGCCGACCTACCTCCGAGTTCCATGCCCTGATCTCAATTAAATCCTCTCTCACCAGCACTAGAGATGGCTCAAACTCGCCTCTCGCCTCTTGGAACACCTCCACCAGTTTCTGCACGTGGACTGGTGTCACGTGCGACGTCTCTCGCCAACACGTGACCTCTCTTAACCTCTGCGGTCTAAATCTCTCCGGTACTCTCTCTCCAGACGTATCTCATTTACATCTCCTCCAGAATCTATCACTTGCTGATAATCTGATCTCCGGTCCAATCCCGCGGGAAATTTCAAATCTCTCCCTGCTTCATCACTTGAATCTCTCGAACAATGTCTTCAACGGTTCGTTTCCCGATGAGATTTCATATGGATCAGTGAATCTCCACGTTCTTGATGTCTACAACAATAACTTGACCGGTTATTTACCGCTTTCCGTCACCAACCTAACTCACCTCCAGCATCTTAATCTCGGCGGGAACTATTTCTCAGGTAAGATCCCGTCTTCTTATGGAAGCTGGCCAGTTATCGAGTATTTGGCGGTTTCTGGCAACGAGCTCGTCGGGAAAATCCCTCCAGAGATTGGAAACCTAGCGACCCTCCGGGAACTCTATATTGGCTACTGCAACGCGTTCGAAGGCGGTCTTCCACCAGAGATCGGAAATCTATCGGAGCTCGTCTGGTTCGACGCTGTTAGTTGCGGCTTAACCGGAGAAATCCCGCCGGAGATCGGTAGGCTTCAGAAACTACGTTTCCTTTTTCTTTATATGAATGCATTCTCCGGACCGTTACCTTGGGAGCTAGGGATGCTTTCGAGCTTGAAAGAAATGGATTTGTCGGATAACATGTTCACTGGAGAGATTCCAGCGAGTTTCGCAGAGCTGAAGAACCTCACACTCTTGCATCTCTTCGCGAACAAACTCAACGGCGAGATACCAGAGTCCATCGGAGAACTACCGGAGCTGGAAGTGTTCCAGCTTTGGGACAACAATTTCACCGGAAGCATCCCGCAAAAACTGGGGGAAAACAGTAGACTCAGGTTCATTGATCTCTCGTCCAACAGACTCACCGGCACTTTACCGTTGAACATGTGCTCCGGTAATAATTTAGAAAAACTAATCACTTTTGGAAACTTCCTCGTTGGTTCAATCCCTGATTCTCTGGCCGAATGTGAGTCTCTAACTCGGATCCGAATGGGCAATAATTTCCTAAACGGGTCAATTCCTAAAGGACTACTTGGATTACCCAACCTCACTCTAGTGGAGCTCAAAGATAATTACCTCACGGGAGAATTACCGGTGGCCGGAGGTGTCTCAGTCAAGCTAGGTCAGTTGAGTTTATCAAACAACCAGCTCTCAGGTCAACTCCCTAAAGATCTCTCAAGAACGCAGTTAGAAGTGATATATCTCAGCAAAAATAACTTCTCCGGGGAGATCCCGAGATCAATTTGTGATATGACTTCTCTACAAATCTTAGATTTATCAAACAACAAGTTGAATGGATCTATTCCGCAGTGCTTCAATATTCTCACCAAGAGGTCTCTTTTAGTTTTAAACCTTGGTAACAATCACCTCACTGGAAAGATACAAGACATATTTCTCAATGGCAGCAACCTTAGGTCACTCAATGTTGGTCATAACCATCTGGTTGGGAAGCTTCCGAGATCTCTCTCGGATTGCTCTTCTTTGGAGGTTTTAAACATCGAGCACAATATAATCAACGACACTTTTCCATTCTGGTTAGGATCTTTGCCAAAGCTACAAGTGCTGATACTCCATTCTAATGAATTTCATGGGTCATTAAAATATCATCCTCAAGTTGCGTTTTGGTTTCCTCAGCTGCGAATCATTGACGTATCAGATAATGACTTCACGGGAACCTTACCGTCTGATTTCTTCATGTACTGGAGTGCAATGCATTCAGAGGGAAATCGTTCAGAACTGAAGTACATTGGAGACGATTCTTATTACCATGACTCGGTGGTCTTGATGAATAAAGGAGTAGAGATGGAATACACTAGGATCCTTACACTATTAACAGCAATTGATTTTTCAGGAAACAAGCTTCAAGGAAAGATCCCTAAATCCATTGGTCTTCTAACAGGTCTTATTGTCTTGAATTTGTCAAGCAACGGTTTCATTGGTAACATCCCTTCATCTTTGGCGAATCTGATTTTACTCGAATCACTAGACTTATCACATAATAAGCTTCCAGGCCACATTCCTCCTGATCTCGGGCACCTCACATGTCTATCTACCATAAGGGTTTCACACAACAAGCTCGTAGGCATGATTCCGCAAAGCACACAGTTTCAAACGCAGAACGTTTCAGGTTTTGAAGATAACATTGGACTCTGTGGTGCTCCTCTTGATGAGTGTGGAGGAGTTGGCCATAATAACCAGCCGCTGTTACAACAAGAGGAAGAGGAGGAAGAAGAAGAAGTCTTGAGCTGGATTGCAGCTGTCATAGGTTTCACACCTGGTATCATGCTTGGATTGACCATTGGACACTTCATGCTTTTCTACAAACCACATTGAGTTCTTCAAAGTGTTTGACATCAAGAATCATAATAATACGTATTGGGGCTTCAGGCCAAGTTAAACATAAAAGCCTTTTTAATACAAAGTTTAGAATAATATAATATAATTTTATAATATTAACTAATAATTTCTAAATTAATTAAAAATTACTCAAAATAATAATATAAAACTAAGACATATAATACGTATTTCTTCTTTTTCCAGTTTTTTTTTGTCAAACTTTCATAATAAAAAAAAATAAATAGTTTTATTTATTGATGTAGTACTAATCATTCAATTTTATAAAATACATTTCTGGACACATTTTTATAAATTTAGTAAATAAAATAAAACAATATATCAAATCAGCAGTTCAAAAGCCTAAGTAAAAACTAAAGTTAAAAGAGTTTTGAACCTATGACATAAATAAAAAAACTAAGTTCGTCTAATGTATTAATAGCAAAAACTAAGTTTTTGAAATTCAGGGGTTCCTAAATCTTTATATCTTTTCGGACCTATGGCAGATGCCTTTTCCACGACACAAAAGGCACGGTTCTAGACACAAAAAAATGAATCATTAGCTAGTTTATCAGGTACTTTTCATGAACACTGTTGATCTAGAGGGTGGATAAACTTATTTTTTTTTATTTTTTTTTGAATAAAATATAAAGTAAAGTTGAAGAATATTTTATTTTATAATAGAGTTTTTACTCTTTAATGAAATGGGGTTAAAAAAATCATAATTTTCTGAACACACTTTTGGATGAAGGAAGAAGAAGCAGAATCGCTAAGTTTCTTCAGGAAAGAAATGGGCCAATAAAATGGATTTGGTTAAATTCAAGGAAAAACATTAAAGTTAGGCCTATCAGTGATCAATTACGTATAATTTCTTTAAAAAGATTAATTTATTAACGCTAAAATATAGAGCAAATTACATATGTTTATTCACCAAAAAAATTAAAATTACATAAATATAGTCGTAAGTGAATTCAAAATTTAATAATAATAATAATAATAATAGTATCGTAGAAAAAAAGTTTTTTAATAATAGTGATAAAATCAATGTTTAGTAATATCATACTTTTACAAAATTTAAGTAACAAATGCAAAACTAATTACTGACATGACAACATAAACGAGCTGATTGTAAATTTTTGCATTTGGAATTTTAAATAAAATTTTTTTTTTTAGAGAGAAGAGAAATTTGAATAGTTTTTTAATTTGGAATTTTTTTGGGTTATAAGATATAATTTCTCTTAAAAATATGGGAAATTTGTACTACTTTTTAGTGGAAAATATATAAAAACACAAGAAGTTCTTCTTGTTCCCACTCTGTGCGATAAAACATTCATCTTAACAAATGCCCTGGTCAGCGTTGATAACTTGATAACATTTGTTCCTAGGTTCAACTCTCTTTTGGGAGAAGAAATATTTCAAAAGAAAATAACTAAAGACTGACTCTGGACCTAGAAAGAATAAGATTTAGGCTCGAGATAATAATATAAAAAAATTGATTACTTGGAATATCATTCTCTTGAATGATTATTTACCAATATCTTTCATTCTCGTATGGAAACATTGTATTGAACAACTAAAGTTAATACTGCTTTGGCTTTCTATAAAAAAGCGAGCAACTTTTGAATGTTAACAACGATAAATCAAAATTGATTTACATGAAGTCATCAACAGCTGCAGAATGTGTTCATACTAAATGAAACAATGCATGTCACTGGTCACAGAACAATCACCACTTACCACAAAATGCATAAACAAAAAAAACTAAAAAAAAATGTATTAATTCTAAGAAAGGCAACCAACGTTTATTGCCCTAGTGGTAAAAGAGTGTATAGTAGCCATCTCCGCTACTCAGATTTGATATGTGTTGGTCACCAGATAGTTAACATAATACAGTATTTGGACTCTAAAATTAATTGGTTATCCTTTGGAATAGTCTCTCAAAAATTATATACAACTAGATAACTTATGGTCGATTGGATTGAACTCCAAGATTAGTCCATAACTATTTGGATCAATTCCTCGACAATCGGATACGTAGTTATATCCAGAAAAAATATTTAAAAAAAAATTCTAAGAAAGGATGATAAGTACCACTCAGTGAGCTTCTTTCTTCGCACCATTTTTCTTCTCTTCTTTTCCATTTCAAATTTTTTAAACATTTGTGCTTTTTTTTAGCACCACTTTTCTTCTCTTCTTTTCTATTTCAAATTTTTTAAACACTTCTGCTTTTCTCTTACAAGGTGTCGTCCTGACCAAAGAAAACACTTTAGCATAATATCTTTGGACTTTTATTAACCAGGATTAGTAGTAGTTGGGGAGTATAAATCAATCATTTGTTTATCTACATCCAATAGTTATGATTTATGAACTTTTTTTAGTTTTAAAATTATAGTCGTTTATGAATATGGGAGATCTGTAACATTTTTTAGTGAAAAAAATACGAAAAACATCAGAAACTATGAAAATGTGTTATGTAACGTTTTTCGTTTTCTTCTTTGTACAGCCGGATATATATTAACAGTTTAACACTATATTACCCTCACCACACTCACACCATCTCATTTACAATTTAAAATTCAAAATCGCTCCCTCCTCATCTTCTTCTTCTTCACTTACCCTCACCATCTCATTAGTTCCTGATCTCTTACATAAAAGAGAGAGACAAACGATGAATCTTCTTCTTCTTCATCTTTTATATCTCCTCCACGTTTCTCATTCCTTCACAGCCGGCCGACCAACCTCCGAGTTCCATGCCCTTATCTCAGTTAATTCCTCTCTCACCAGCCCCGGAGATGGCTCAAACTCGCCTCTCGCCTCTTGGAAAGCCTCCACCAGTTTCTGCACGTGGATTGGTGTCACGTGCGACGTCTCTCGCCAGCACGTGACCTCTCTTAACCTCTCCCGCTTAAATCTCTCCGGTACTCTCTCTCCAGACGTATCTCATTTACGTTTCCTCCAGAATCTATCGCTTGCTGAAAATCAAATCTCCGGTCCAATCCCACCGGAGATTTGGAGTCTCTCCCGGCTTCATCACTTGAATCTCTCGAACAATGTCTTCAACGGTTCTTTCCCCGATGAGATTTCATATGGATTAGTGAATCTCCACGTTCTTGATATCTACAACAATAACTTGACCGGAGTTTTGCCGCTTTCAGTCACCAATCTAACTCAGCTTCGGCATCTTCATCTTGGCGGGAACTATTTCTCCGGACAGATTCCGCCTTCTTACGGAAGCTGGCCTGTTCTCGAGTATATTGGAGTTAACGGGAACGATCTCGTTGGGAAAATCCCTTCAGAGATCGGAAACCTAACGACTCTCCAGGAACTCTATATGAGGAACAACACTTTCGAAGATGGTCTTCCATCAGAGATCGGAAATCTATCGGAGCTCGTTCTGTTGGACGTGGCTTACTGTGGATTAACCGGAGAAATCCCGCCAGAGATTGGGAGGCTTAAGAAACTCCATACGCTTTTCCTGTTTGAGAATGAATTCTCCGGGCCGTTACCTTGGGAGCTGGGGACGCTTTCGAGCTTGAAATTAATGGATTTGTCAGAGAACAAGTTCACGGGAGAGATTCTAGCTAGTTTCGCAGAGCTGAAGAACCTCACGCTCTTGCAACTATTCACTAACGAATTCCACGGTGAGATACCGGAGTTTATCGGAGAATTACCAGAGCTGGAAGTGTTACAGCTTTGGAGAAACAATTTTACTGGAAGCATCCCGCAGAAAGTGGGGGAAAACGGTAGACTCAACCTCCTCGATCTCTCCTTCAACAAGCTCACCGGCCCTTTACCACCGAACATGTGCTCCCGTAACAACTTAGAAAACCTATTCATTGTTGAGAACTTACTCTTTGGTTCAATCCCTGAATCTCTAGGCAAATGTGAGTCTCTGACCCGGATCCAAATAGGCCAGAATTTCCTAAACGGGTCAGTCCCTAAGGGACTACTTGGATTACCCAAATTAATTCTACTGGATCTCAAAGATAATTACCTCACGGGTGAATTATCTATGGTCGGAGGTGTCTCAGTCAATCTAAGGTCATTCAATGTTGGTTACAATCAACTGGTAGGGAAACTTCCAAAATCTTTGTCGGATTGCTTTTCTTTGGAGGTTCTAAACATCGAGCACAATAGAATCAACGATACTTTTCCATTCTGGTTAGGATCCTTGCCAAAGCTACAAGTACTAGTCCTCCACGCTAACGAGTTTCATGGATCGTTACAATATCACCCCAAAACTGCTTCTTGGTTTCCTCAGATGCGAATCATTGACATATCAGATAATGCTTTTACCGGAACCTTACCATCCGATTTCTTCATGTATTGGAGTGCGATGCATTCGGTGGGAGATAGTTCAGAACTGAAGTACATTGGAGACGATCCCTATTACAAAGACTCGGTGGTCTTGACAAATAAAGGAGTAAAGACTGAATACACCAGGATCTTTACACTATTAACAGCAATTGATCTTTCAGGAAACAGACTTCAAGGAAAGATCCCTGAATCAATTGGTCTAGTGAAAGATCTTATCGTGCTAAATTTGTCAAGCAATGGTTTCGTCGGTAATATCCCTTCATCTTTGGCAAACCTGACTCAGCTCGAGTCATTAGATTTATCGCATAACAAGCTTTCAGGCCATATTCCTTATGATCTCGCGCAACTCACATGTATATCTGCCATAAGGGTTTCACATAACAAGCTTGTAGGCATGATTCCTAAAAGCACACAGTTTCAATCACAGAATGTTTCTGGTTTTGAAAATAACATTGGACTATGTGGTGCTCCTCTCGATGAGTGTGGAGTTGGCCATGATGACCCACTGCTTTCACAACAAGAGGAAGAGGAAGAAGATGATGAAGAAGTCTTGAGCTGGATTGCAGCTAGCCATAGGTTTCACACCTGGTATCATGATTGGCATGACCATTGGACACTTCATGCTTTTCTACAAACCGCATTGGTTTTTCAACTTCGACATTAACAATCATAGACGAAGGAGAACTCCTCGTAAGCTAATTTCTGAGGTACTTTCCATGAAGATTTCTTAGGTTTCACACTTGGTAACATGCTTGGATTGACCACAGGACACGTCATCCTTTTCTACAAACTGTTCTTCATGGTGTTCGACATCAAAGATCATAGACACACAAGAATCATTTATTAGTTAGTTTCCCATGTACTTTCGGTGAATATTTGTTAGCTTTTCCTTTACATGGATGGATACGAAGAATTAAAAAATTTCTCATCTCTTCTTAAATTTTGATTCAACAGAAAATATCTGCTAATAAGAAACTCTAATTCAATTTCAGGGAATTCAAGAAGTTTTAAGAAGTTATATAGAAACTCTGTATGAAGTCTATTTCCTATTTCAGAAACAGAAATCTTAGAAACTCAGATGAAAATATAATTTAAAAAATTTAATTTGAAAACACAATGAAAACCAATTTCAAAAATATAAACCAAAATCAGTGGAAATTCAGTTTTTTTTTTAGAAATATAATAAAAAGTATTTAGAAAAGTTTATGATATACTTTATTATTTAGTAATGCAAAATATAATTAAGAACTAATGTAAATACATTTTTATTTAATCTAAATCTTACTCATTAAACTATTTCAATATATATATATATATATATGCATTGAATTTGTGTTTTTACAATATTTGTAATTGATTTTAATGTTTAATGTTATATATATATATTTGTACATTTCTAAAATCCGTTTCTTAAAATTTTGAAAAAATTTATATGTTTCTACACATTTCATTTTTATATATTCATTTCTATTTCTATGTAACCTAAATTAAAGGAAGGGAGAAAGGAAAAGTACGATCCTTAACTTCATTCTAAATTGGGTTAAAAAAAGATGGTTTTAGTTAAATTCAAATGAACATACTTAAATTAGGCTCATCTAAAATCTAAGATATAGATTATAAAAAAATAAATAAATAGAAAGCTACATAAATATAAAATCATAATTGAATCAAAATCTAATTATAGTGATAAAAATATAGTACTAAAACTTACAAAATTTAAGTAAAAAATGCAAAACTAATAATTAAAAATGGAAATAAATAAAGGAGCCAATAAATTTTTAATTTAAAAATGGTTTTCAAAAAAAAATTCTCTTAATAGTATTGTTTTTCTTGGTCAATAAATATGTAGTTTTCTGCAACTATACTTCATTAACTTTAAAGATTTGAATAACAACAAATTTTCTAAAAACTAAAAACCATATTACCCTCCAAAGCAACCAATATCTCTCTATATTATACTAGAGGATTTCCGCGCTTCGCGCGGACTATTATTTACTTTTTTTCTTAATTTATTAATTTATATGCTATTTTTATTTTGTGTTTTAATATTATTGTTGTCTTATTATTTTTATAGAGTTTGACATAATTAATTTTCCAGTCCAATCTTTATTTTATTATTATGCACATGTTCTTTATTTTTCTTCTCTGGTATTTTCCGTATTTTCATAAAAGGCTATTTTATAAGTTGACATATTAATATAATTTATTTTTATTTAATTATTAGTTTTTGTTTTTTGTTTCTACACTTTTATAAAATATTGTTAATTATTTATTTTTTATAATTTCTACATTTGTGATCCATTGAAAAAGTTGCTTAAAGTCATATTTGTAACCATAAACAATTATTATTATCATTGTTAACTTTTCCATATATATTTTAAAATGAAAAATTTTGCGCCCATCTTGTTCTGTCCCAGCCTATCATGTTCATGTTCGAAAATTTTGTGAATTTCGTTCTTGTCTCATTTCCAGTTAAATCCCGTTATGATTTTTCATTTATTGTCTCTACTTTTTGATGCTCTTATTTGATGATGTTTGTGTATTTTATGTACTGTATTTGTTATTCATTTTTCACTTTCTTCTTTTTTTCTTTTTTCCTTGTTTCCATATTTTTTATCTAACTCGCCTTGTGTTAGTCTAATTAAGCTTTTATCAAATATTGTTAATGTTTATTTTTTCATAATTTTAACATATGTGATATATTGGAAAAAAATTACTTAAATTCATATTTGCAACCGTAAAGAATTATTGCTTTTATTGTTAAGCAATTCAGATAAGTTTTAAAATGAAATTCTTGTTCACATCATGTTATGTTCCGATCTATCCCGTTTATACTGAAAAATTTAGGAAATTTTTGTTCTTACCCTATTCTCATTAAATCACGTCATGATTTCTCTTTTTTTCTATNAAGTCATATCTGGTATTTTATATATTTTTATTTTTCTGTAATTTTTCTTTTCATTTTTGTGTTACTTTTTTGTTAATTTTTTGTATTTTGAAAATAAATTCACATTGTGATTATTTTTATTTTTTTTATTTTTAAAAAAATTTTCGATTTATCCTATTCCCGTTAAATCATGTCATGATTTCTCATTTGTCTTTTCTACTTTT
>OVBI01003608.1:0-11454 GCA_900406495.1 Sisymbrium altissimum | reverse complement strand
TTATGTTTTGGTGAGCCCATTTATTTCGTATCCTAATTTACAGATCTTTGATTGAGTTTTCCTAATGCCACGTGGCAATGTTTGAGGGTATTTTTTTTTTTTTTGCATACGTGGACACAAGGAAGAGCTTTAGATAGCTCCTTTTATTAGTCACCTGCTCCATCTCCAGCAGCTGCTCCGGTGCAACTCCAGGAGCTTCAGATAGGAAGAAAATCAGAAAGCATAGACAATGAAGCGAGTATGAAAATTAATCAAATGCAATTGAAGGATGTAAATAAAACAAAGAGGTGGGGAAGATGAATCATCATCGAGAAAGAAATGGTTATTCTTTTTGATTAGTGAGATTCAGAGATTTTTTTTTCTTTTTTATTTGGCCCAATTAATTTTGGATTAGTATATAGATATTTTATGTTTTGGTGAGCCTATTTATTTCGTCTCCTTATTTACAGATTTTTGAGTGAGTTTTCCTAACGCCACGTGGCAATGTTTGAGGGTATTTTTTTTGGCATACGTGGACACAAGGAAGAGCTTTAGATAGCTCCTTTTATTATTCTCCTGCTCCATCTCCAGCGGCTGCTCCGGTGCAACTCCAGGAGCTTCAGATAGGGAGAAAATCAAAACGCGTAGACAATGAAGCGAGAATGAAAATTAATCAAATGAAATTGAAGGATGTAAATAAAACAAAGAGGTGAGGAAGATGAATCATCATCGAGAAAGAAATGGTAATTCTTTTTTATTAGTAAGATTCAGAGATTTCTTTTTCTTTTTTATTTTGCCCAATTAATTTTAGATTAGTATATAGATATTTTATGTTTTGGTGAGCCCATTTATTTCGTCTCCTAATTTAAAGATTTTTGAGTGAGTTTTCCTAACGCCACGTAGCAATGTTTGAGGGTATTTTTTTTGGCATACGTGGACACAAGGAAGAGCTTTAGATAGCACCTTTTATTAGTATAGATTTGATCCGTCATCACGCTTATCATCTAATTTTTCCTACTAAGTTATTAAAGTTACTGATCTTTTTGGTATAAAATCGAATATTATCAAAGTTAATCTAAATATAAATAATATAATCAGAATTTTTTTATGTTCTACAAGCGAAAAATATATTTGATAAAAAATACATATTGAAATTCTTTTTTTTTTTTAAGATGTTAGATTAAAAAAAGTCTTTTTTATTAAAGATGCTGATAATTTCACATGTTTTATTTTTAATATATTTTTGATATTTAACTGAAAATGCTTGGAAATTGGAAAAAAAAATTCTAATCTAAGATTTTTTTTCATTTCTTACAGTGATAAATTAAAAATTAAAAATATTTTATAATATTTTAACTGTGAATTAATATTTTGTATTTTTATATTTATTGTTAATCCAATATTAAATTAAAAAACAATAATTAAATCATCTTTAGAGTAAGTGAAGTGAATAAAATTATTTATGAGTTCTATATAGTATAAAGTAAATTATCTGCAAAACCATATGTGCTAATAATCCAATCAACACAAAAACACTTCAGACGTGAGAAGGATTACTATTTCATACATAAAATGTTCACGGATTATACCTCTTCGGTTTCAGAACTCTTTTTCACAAATTATAACTCAAATACTAGCAAAAGCCAAGTTAAAATGAGCAACAATACAAACTAATGTAACTTGTAGTCATAAACTTAAAACAATATTTTAAGCTAAAGAAACAAGAAAGTAATCACACACGTACCTCCACAATAAAAAAAAAGTTAATGAACTGAGAGGAGAATAAATTAAAGGAGTAGCGCATGAGTACGCAGAGAGAAGGACAAGGGAGAAATGGTGCGAGTAGACGGCATCGAGAACAATCGGAATTTGGAGAATACTCGGCGTCGTAGAAGAAGGCGAGACCAAGAAGTGGTGAGAATGTGGATTGGATTAAAGTAATGACAATTAAATATAAGTAAAAAACGACATCATTTATCTATTTATTACTATTAAAATAGACTTACACCATATAAATTTAATATTAAATCTATTATAGTATATTATCTTTTTAAAATGCATGTGCATAAAAGAGGTGGACTCTATATAAATGGGCTTTGATTGGGAAAAAGCCAAATCCATATAACTTATAAGTTTGACTCCAAAACATAATTATAAAAAATAAATTATAAATTAAGTGTGAATCCAATATATTACCATGTTTAAAAACACAAGCAAATAAAAAACACATACATCTTAATTATACTGAATCAGACGAATATTCAGAAGAAGCTGAATCAGTGTATTATTCAAATTCCCCAAGTTCTTATTCAGAAATCTCTAATATATCGTCAAGTGATGCTTCTTTAGAATCAACCAATGGTATAGGTTCTATATTTTGGTCAATCAAACCTACAAAACCAAATGAGTTTTGTTGCAAGGGATCTTTCTCAGAAACTCCACACACTCTACCTCTAAGAATAATCTGTGTAACAGTTATCCATGGATGTTTTTGTGCTTCATCCGAGGATAATGGATGTAGCACACTTGATCTACTTGTGATGCAAGGACGAAAGGATCATAGTTGTTTATTTTTTTTTGACGAATTAACTTCAATGAGACCAAATTTTGTATGCCTGACACCCCTCTGTGACTGTGGGTCGCACCAATCACACAAAACAATATGCATTTCAAGTTTATGATTCCCAGATATTCAACTTCTAAATATTTTCTCAGCATATTGTAATATGCTATTTCTCCAACTTGCACATATATTCCAGAGTTCACAGTCTATGTACTATATCCTCCACGGGAAACCTTAAAAGCGTAACCACGTGTGAAATATGCAGGTAAAGACATTGCAAGTAACAATGGGACACCCACCAAATCTTCGAACCAGTTGTCCACTTTGTCACCCCTAGCCAAACATAGGCGCACTTATACCAAAAGTATGTAATTAATCTTTTGGTCAATCATAAAGTGTGATATCAGAAAAAAAAAAAATTGATTAATCTTACATAAAATTTTAACCAATTTGCATATTCTTTTTGCTTAATCTCAAAAAGTTGAGTTTCTGAATGATTTGTGCATGACTGTCTAAGTTGATCTTCATATATCCTGCAAAATTAAATATTTAAACACACTTTTGATAAGAAAAAAATTAACTATAAAAAAAAATTAACTAAAAATGCTTGTACCAAGGTTGGTATTGTACCAAAGGGAGAGTGGTGGAAAAAAGGATGGGGTCTCGTAATAATCGAGCAAGCCTAACACCTTTACATGCGGAATTTGAAGCGTTACTTTGGGCAATGGAATGTATGAAAGATCTGCAACATCAACATGTGATCTTTGCTGCAGATTACTCTGATTTGGTTAAGATAGTGTCTAACCCTGAAGATTGGCCGGCTTTCAAGACGCACATTGAGGAATTTCATATATGGAAGGAGTTTTTCAATCTATTTTCCATCAAGCTTATTCCACGTGCAAAGAATGCAAAAGCGGACAAGTTGGCGCGCAGTGTTAGAGTTCTTCCTTCAGAAGTTTTTCATGCTAACTCCGTACCACCAAGTTAGAGTAAAGAGTCATTTTAAATCACTTCTTTTTTTGTTTTTGATGTTTTTGTTGAAAAAAAAAAAAACTAAAAATGCTTGTACCTTTTGTATTGAAGTAATTCATCGCAGTTGAGAAGAATATACATATCCAAGTGATTTTTTTTCCTCATCAGTTAGCCATCACTTTTTGCGTTTTCCACTCAGCGTCCTACTTGTGCAAAGATATCTGGAACCTCGGTTAAGTAATGAGGTTTTTCTCCCCCATCGTCATTTCGTCCTGGTTTTCTACTCTTTATTTGAACTTGTTGGGCAAAGTAGTAAGCCGAAAAGTGTTAGGTTTCTTCCCTAATGATCTCGCCAACAATAGAACCCTCAACTCTACTTAAATTTTTTAACTTTTTATTCAGATGTAATATGAAATGCTCAGAAGGATAAATCCACCTATATTGAACATGACCACCAAGCTCTACTTCTCTTGGAAGATGAATTGGCAGATGTTCCATAACATCAAAGAAAGATGGGGAAAAATCTTTTCAAGATTGTAAAGGATAATTAGTATGTTAGAATGCAATTACCGAATTTTGTCAGATGTAAGTGATCTTGGACAAAGATCCCGAAAAAAGAACATACTCTTGCAATTACAAATAAGGAAAAAAAAAATGTAATGTAAGTGTATATATGTAATGGGGCAACACACAAAGTAAGAGTAAGAACATTGTTTTACCTGCAATAGCCTCATGTACATGGGATGGTAGAAGTCCTGCAAATACGAATGGAAGTAAGTGTTGCATGAAAACATGACAATCATCACTTTTCATCCCAGATAACCGTTCTTCATGACTATCAACACAGTTTCTTAGATTAGAAGTATATCCATCTGGAAGTTTGACACAAGACAATATCCACTGAAAGAACTCTTCCTTTCCAGCTGCATTCAATCTAAATGTCGGAGTCGGACCTTTATCGTTAGCCATTACATGTAGCTCATCACATCCACATATAGCAGGTAAGTCTATCTGGAATTTAAGTTGTCTTTCGTCTTTCCTTTGACATTTAAAATGGTGTTCATGATGTTATAAAAAAAAGTTCTTCTCAATATGCATAACATCAAGGTTATGCATTAACAAATGGTTTTTCCAATATGGCAAATCCCAAAAAATACTCTTCTTGTACCAATTGTGATACTCACCACAACCATGAACTTGTTCATGCCTATTACCACCGCATTCTGCAGTTTCGCCTACCCCATAATCTCTTAGTTGTTTCAGTAAACAGTCACCATATGACTCCATTGGTGGTGCATTGGTGGTGCATCATAAACAACTCTACCCGTTGTAAACAATGTCTGACTCCAACGGTAAGGATGTGATCTTGATATATCCACATGTGACAATCAATCCAACACGTCTTTCGTTCGTGTTTTAATTGGAATGCATCAGTACTATCCTGGCAATATGGACACAATAATTTTTCATGTGTTGTCCATCCGGATAGCATTTCATACGCAGAGAAATCACTGATGTTCCACATTAGCACTGCATGCATCTGGAAATTCAGTCGATAAGAAATATCAAAATTTTCCACATCATTTGCCCACAACTCTTGCAACTCACAGATCAATAGCTGTAAGAACACATCAAGAGATCTTTTGGGATGTGCTGGACCAGGAACAAATATGGTGAAAAATAGAAACTCTCGTTTCATGCACAAATAAGGGGGTAAATTCTAAGGTTTGACAATTATAGGCCACAATGAATATTGTCTTCCAAACTTTCCAAACGGGTTGAAACCATCAGTACATAGCCCAAGGTAGATGTTTCTCCTCTCTGATACAAATGTCTCATATACTAACTGAAAGTGCTTACATGCCTTTGCATCTGAGAGATGTGCAATTTTCTCATCACCTAAGTGCTTTTTGTACCATCTCATAGCACTTGCCGTGCAACTCAGACTTATATAGCCTTTTAAGCCTATCTGCTAACGACAAATACCACATACGCTTATACGAAACCCGAACTCTTCCACTTGTGCTCTGAAATCGAGGTTTGCATAAAATCGACATTGCAAGGACTTTTCATCCGCTTTCCAGTAAATCATACAGTTATCAATGCAAACATCGATTATTTGAAATGGCAAACCTAACCCAGAAACAACCTTTAGCTACCTCGTAATATGAAGCTGGACACATATTATCTTCCGGCAAATAATCTTTTACAAAATCAGCAATAGCATCTACACAATCCTCCCCCAGATTATGATCTGATTTTATGCTCATCATCCTAGTTACAGCTGACAAAGGAGAATGGCCATTTATACAACCCTCATATATTGGATGTTTGGCTGCATCCAACAAATCAAAAAAATCGCCTAGCTTCTAAATTCGGTTCTTCAACTCTGTTTCCATCTTTCATAAATGAGGAGATATTTTCACGGAATGCATCATTTACCATTTCCACTGTATCTATAGATTTTCATACCATTCTAGGTTCCTCTAATCTAACAGCTACAAATTCACTAGTACTAGGAATATTTCCGTTATCGACTTCCCCGTGAAAATACCAGATTTTCTAATTAGGCGTAAATCCACTTTGATATAAGTGATTTCATACTCTTTCTACCGGAATAAATCTACTATTATCACAACGGATACATGGGCAGAACATCTTACCTTTCCTCAGAGTGATTTCTTGGTTTCCAGAAAATCGTATGAACTCTTTAAAATCTTCTGGAAACTCTCTCGAAATTTCTCCAGTAATTGGATTTCGCTGGTTATTGCACATTTATTCTCGAAAACTATAAAATTTGAAGACATTTGTTTTACTGGGTAATGTTTTCTCAGTATTATGAATATTTTTTAAATGAGAATAAAGTGCTTTATAAAGAAATAGAGCTTCAATGACTAATTTTTAAAGTAACATTTTTTTACACTTGTGATCAATTTTTAACCACTACATAACGTTGACAAATGGCTAAAAAAAATTTGTTAAAAATTGCATCCGACTTTTGGCCAATAACTGACCATTATTATGGGAGATTTAAATGTGGTCAATAGTTGATCGGTAATTACTTACTATTTTCTGACCATTTATTTAGTCAAAAAACTATAACCGTTTTCTATCCAAATATTCTAAAGTTTGGAAACGATTATATTTTAAAAATATTTGTGACCAATAACTAATCATTGTTCTTACTATTTTAATATGGACAATCAGTGGTAAAAAATTACTAACTATTTTACTACCATTAATTTTTGTTAGAAATTTCTCTGTATTATAAATATTCGGGAATATTGTGTGGATGTCTATTAAGGAAATTTTAAATCTACTTAGATATACTTGTATCTTTATCTTTACTTATTCTCCTAGTATTACTTGATCTTCAAGCTTATCATAAACCCTTGTATTCACCCTTATATAAAGTATTCATTACTTATGGAATAAGATACATCAATTCCTTATATCTCTTTTCTCTGTATTACAACACGTTATCAGCACGAAACCCTAACCACTGAACAAAATACAAAACCCTAGCCATGCGAAAATTCTTTATCAAAATCTCTAGTCAACGACCTCTTCGATGATATTTCCGATACCCGAGAAATTTTTTTTTTTTAGATAAGTGCTATATTTTAATTTGATATATTATAAACGTATTAGAGAATTGTTTGATTATGCTTCTATCACAATTTGATTCCAATATATTTTCTCGCTTTGACTACTATATTATTAGTTAATTATATCCTCTGAGTTGGTTTGGGTTGATAAACCGTTGATTTAAAATTTATATTAATTATTCTTTTATTTTTATCAAGAGACCATGGTGGGGATTGTTACTTATCGAAATCATTGCAGATCTACATCTTCGTCATAAATTAAGATAAGTATAAATTATTCTTTATAATCACACTTTATTGAATCATAAGCAGATTTGTGAGTTATTGTTTACCATATTTCACTGAAGAGAAAATTTATCATATTTCCCTGAAAAGAATTTTATTATATTGTTCATCAAATTAAACTTATGCATTTTTTTATCATCAAATATTTATGCAATTAATTATCAAGTTGGAATTGTTTCATGACTCGTTGTTTGAAACTTAATCATGCGTAATAATATTGGTCTAATGTAACAGACTTATTTTGGTATTAAATACTAATGTCTACAAATGTAAAAGCCATGTTTTCATGAGCAAAATTTTGAAAGTTCAAGGTAATTTGTATCTCATATAGAAGATGAAATTTGCTACAAGATTTTAACCAGCTGAGAAACATAAACCGTTTCCAACACCATCTCCAATCTCCACTCCAATTTTCTAAAGATATGAATGATCACTAGAATGTGATATTACCAAAAGCTCATTATGATTCTTTGAATCTAAAGCTTATAAGACTTAAAGTCTCTAAATAAATTTTTAGACCTCTATATATTGGAGATTATTCTCAAGTTGAAATTTTGTGGAAACATAGTCAATGATGCAGAGATGTTAGAAAATACATACTTTATGTTCCACATAAATAATGTTGTCATATAGACACATTAAAAAGAGCTATGAAAAGTACTATGTGTTGGATTAAGCTTGATACACAAGCAATCCTAATGTGATTAGGATTAAGAGATTATGAGAAAAAGCAAATTATCCTATAGAGAGAAATAAGAAATATAGTTAAGAGAGATCATTATATAAAGAGATGTCGAGATGTGACATCCTTGAGAGCTTAAGAGTTTTGAGCTTGTTAGATTGAGAGATTGTGAGAGAGTTTTAGTTTTGAGTTATTTTCTAAAGCCATTAATAAGAGAGATTTCTTATTAAGTTTGTGTTTAATCTATTTCTTTATTTGGTATCAGAGCCTAAACCTAAAAAAATCAAAAGAAAGAGATAGAAGGAAGAGATCCTATGACGACGAAAGAGGAAGGAGCCATCATCCCGGCAAAACCAAGAGAATGAGGAGGAGCTGCTTCCTTAACATGTCCAATGCTAAATAACACAAATTACACCATCTGGGCTATACGTATAAGAGCCAATCTCATAGTACATAAGGTATGGGAAACCATTGAAGCAGGCTCAGAAGATACAGAAAAAAAACGATTTAGCAATCAGCCTGCTGTTTCAATCTATCCTCGAAGCTCTTATACTACAAGTGGGGGAACTCGACACTGCAAAAAAAGTATGTGAAGCCATTAAGACACGACATGTGGGAGCAGAACGAGTTCGAGAAGCATGACTGCAAATACTGACATCAGATTTTGACAGACTTAAGATGAAAGAATCAGAAAGTATCGATGAATTTGTAGGAAGAATATTTGAGCTATCATCAAAACCCTCTGCATTAGGAGCTGTAATTGAAGAATCAAAAATAATGAAGAAATTTCTTAAATGTCTCCCTCGAAAGAAATACATTCATATCGTAGCCTCCATAGAACAGATGTTGGATCTTAACAATATAAGCTTCGAAGAGATAATAGGACGAAGAAAGAGTTAAGAGGATGAGGAATCACAAGAAGACCAAAGCAAACTCATGTATGCAAATTCTACACCCTCCTTCGGTTACCAAAATCAAGAGTCTAATGGAAATTATAGAGGAAGCTACAGAGGAAGAAACATAGGAGGTCGTGGATACTATCGAGGAAGAGGCCGTGGACGCGGAACCGAAAGAGATGCCTCAAGGATTACCTGTTTCCGATGTGATAAGATTAGCCACTTTGCTTTTACCTGTCCTGATCGACTACTTAAGCTCGAAGAGACAATGGAAAACGAGAATTCAGACACACAAGACGATGATGAACTCATGATGCATGAAGTAGTTTACTTAAATGAGAAAAAATGCAGACCAAGTGATTATAAAGTCAATACTGGAGAAGAGAACACATGGTATCTTGATAATGGTGCTAGTAATCATATGACTGGTGATAAAAGATACTTTAACCATATTGGTGAAACTATTACATGCAAAGTGAGGTTTGGAGATGACGCAAGAGTGGATATAAAATGCAAGGGATCAATTTCTTTCATTGACACGAATGGAGAACCACGAGTTATGAATGATGTTTACTATATACCGGATCTAAAAAGTAACATTATCAGCCTTGGACAAGCCACAGAGTTAGGATGTGATATAAGACTAAGAGGAGGTCTTCTTACAATGCGAGATTTAAATGGAAAGCCACTAGCAAAAACAGAAAGATCACGAAACAAGCTTTATAAAGTACACTTGAGAATACACAACACAATATGTCTTCACATATCTAGAGTAAGTGAGTCTGTCCGATGGCACGCACGCCTAGGACACATAAACTTTGAGACTCTCAAATCTATGGTCCAGAAAGAAGTCGTACAAGGAATCTCTTCTGTAAACTTCGTGAAAGAGCTATGTAGCTCGTGCCTTCTTGGAAAACAAACAAGGAAAACCTTCCACAAGTAACTTCTTACAGAGCAGCAGAAAATCTCGAATTAATTCATGGGGACCTTTGTGGGCCTATAACTTCTAGCACAGCCGCAGGGAACAAGTACATTTTTGTACTCATTGGTCATGATCGATTACGATACATGTGGACTATTCTGCTTAAAGAGAAAGGAGATGCCTTCAGAAAATTGTAAGTGTTCAAACAAATGGTTGAAACGGATACATGAGCACGCATTCAAATGTTTCAAACTGATCATGGCGGTGAATTTGTATCACAAGATTTTAACTCGTTCTATGATGAGTTAGGAATCAAAAGGCATCTGACTGCTCCCTATACCCCGCAACAGAATGGAGTGGTGGAGAGACGAAATAGAACAATGATGGGCATGACGAGGAGCATTCTAAATCACATGCGAGTACCAAATTATCTCTAGGGGAGAAGCAATAAGGCACACAACTTACCTGCTGAATCGAGTAGCTACAAGAGCATTACAAGATAAAACATCTTATGAAGTTTTAAAAGGGAAAAAACCAAACATCAGTCATTTGCGTATTTTTGGATGCATTAGCTATGCTAAAGTTTACTAACAGCTTCTAAGAAAACTTGATAATAGATCAAGAGTGCTTGTCCATTTAGGCACTGAACCAGGGTGAAAAACGTATAGACTACTTGATCCACAAACACGGAAAATAGTTGTTAGTCACGATGTCATCTTCGACGAAACAAAAGGATGGAATTGGAGACAGAACACATCCGCTTAAGATAGGACTCTCAGAGTAACTCTTGGTGAGTTTGGTAATCATGGTGTCTAAACTGAGGACCATATTAGGCAAGAAAACTCTGAGCCTGCAAATAATACAGAAACTGAGCAGAGTAACAAAGATCATACAACAGACGAAGAGGAGGACATCGAAGAAATCTCAGAACAAGAAGAGACTGAAGATACAACAACTCAGACACCACCAGCTTTGAGAAGATCACAGAGACAAACCACGAAACCAAAATACCTTGAGGACTACATACTGATGGCTGAAGAAGAAGGAGAACAGCTCTTGTTTAGTCTAAACAATGAACCATTGAATTTTTCTGAAGCAAGCGAATCAAAGGAATGGACTTACGCATGTTTAGAGGAACTCATGTCAATTGAGAAGCTCAACACTTGGGATCTCGTCGATTTACCTCAAGGAGTGACACCTATTGGCTTGAAGTGGGTTTTTAAACTCAAAAGAAATTCCGATGGAAGTGTTAATAAATACAAAGCTCGTCTTGTTGCTAAAGGATATGTACAAGAGTATGGTGTGGACTTGACAGGATCCTCCCTGAACTCTCCAACGTAAGGCTGAATGGACTGGTAACGGTAGTGATTTGATGGTGGGACGAGGCGCGGTACGAGGGATAACGGACTAGGACGTGAATGGACTGGGGCTGCGGACCGACGGTACGAACTGCTCGCGGTTTCTTCCCGGATGGTCGAGGACTCGGTTCTCGACTTGGGATGGCACGTTGGTTCTCCGCGGCTCCAAGGAACGGTTTGACAAATGTG
>OVBI01003607.1:0-11458 GCA_900406495.1 Sisymbrium altissimum | reverse complement strand
AACAAAAAGAAAAATAAACAGCGAGATAATGGACAGATTTGTTACCTCGTTATAAAATTGCGAAATATACTACAGTACACGGTCGGATCTGTTTGTTTTAGCGATTGATAAACGGAAAAGGTGAATGAACCATCTGAACTTGTTCGGAGATGGCTCTGTTGGTTACGGCGGAGTAAAAAAAAAAAACCCCCAAACAGTGCTTTTTTGGACGGGTAAACCAAAGCGACTCTCTACTATTCACAATTGGTGAATATCGATGTCAATATACATATATAATTGAGTATGTATAGAATAACTATATATGTATACATGTATGTATATTATATATAATATAGTCAATATATTCATAATTACTGGCATATCGATGTAAAGTTACATTCTGTAAATATAATGAAATATATGACTAATATAAAGTTGTATAATAGTTTGTATACATATAGCATGCGTAGCAGCACAGTAGGGATCGTTTCGGGTTTAAAAAAAAGAACAGTACCAGAACAGTGGAAGCGTTATCTACTACATTTCGTGATAGTTTTTGAATATGGCTCCTAATTACTCAAAAAAGAATTGTTTGGAATTTGTTTAATATTAATCATAACAAAAAAATTATAGGTTTGACCCAAAAAAAAATTGATAATATGTCTAAAAATAAGAAACCATGAGAATATGACCGTCCAAAATAATAATTATTTTTATATATTTTCAACTATACAACTTAAGTAGAAACGGTATATAATGCAATGTGGAATGGCATTTGTTTTGTCCAAAACTAAAGAAAAAGATTTAACTATATTAAACAAAACAGAAAGACTTCATATTATGATGACCTTTGTTTTTATCATAATAGTCATTAGACTTAACTAAAAGACTTCATAAGTTAGAACAAAATTTTTTTAATATATTTTTGTATATCTCACATCAAAGATTGATTCATGCTTTGAAATATAGTTTAAAATACATCATCAAGAGATATTACTTCTAACAAAATATGGATGAAACTATTTTCTTTTTATCCAAGATTAGAGAACAAATATTTTAATGACATTGAACATAAATGAAAGACTTCATATAATTATCTAAAAAATAAATCAGTAACAAAAATCTGATAACAAAAAAATGTTTAATAGTTTATTTAAATATATTAAAATACAGAAGAAAGCTTTATAATAAAAGTAATCCGTATTAAGCACATGATGTAACTATTTATTTACTGATTGTTTACATTTTGTTAAAAAATAGCATGTAATAAGATTGAGACATGTCATTATGAATACTCTGAAGTCTATATTATAGACTACAACATTTATGAAATCCTTTGTATCATGTGCATAATAAAAAGATATGATTTAAAGCTTTCTATAATACTATGCGTCTAGATATGAAAAGTCTATTAGAAAAAATTTAAAGACAACAAACTAAATTTATATTAATTTATTAAAGAAATTAGAAAAACTTTCGTAATAAAATCCATCTACAAACCTTCGTAATTTTTTTTTAATCTATCATCGTCATGTGAGGTGAGATGACAAATGAGATTTCAGTAGTTGACCTTAGTCAACCAATCTCTTTTAAATATAAATAAAAAATACCTCAACATTACACATTAAATAAAGATAACATCTAATGCAAATAAAATAAATATTGTCTATAATTTATTTAATATTAAACATAAGAAAAATATTTAGGTTTCACCAAAAGAAAATTGATAATACATCTAAAAAATAAGAAACTATGAGAATATGATAGTACACAATAACTCTTTTTATCTATTTTAAACAATACAACTTCACCAGAAACAATATACAGTAAAACCTCTATAAATTAATAATGTTGGGACTTTGAAAATTTATTAATTTATAGAGTTATTAATTAATCGATAAATTAATAATTATTAATTTATAGAAAATACATTTTGAATCCATAATTATTTCTAATTTTGTTTTAGAAAACAATGTTATTCTAAGAAATTTAAATGAAACTACTAATAAAATTACATATACAAACTTAAAGTTATAAATAAAAAATTATTTATTACACTAAAATAGATTTTAATAAGATATATTAAGTATTCATGTAAAAATGATGTAAATTCATAAGTTCAAAGTGTAAGAAATAATAATTACAATTTACAATAATAAAAATGAAATTAGAAATAATATTAAAATATATTTTAAACCATTTAGAAGTATAAAATTAATCATCGTATATACAATTCTCTATAAATTTTCAATTTAAATATAAAAGATAACTATCAGTAAGAGTTTTTGATACAATACATAAAATAAGAGTTAAGATATTAATGAAATCTTAATTTTATGTAAAAAGTAAAACACTATACTAATATATTATCTTATCTATATATACATAAACATATCTAATTATTAATTTATACTATTGTTGGGACTATATATATATACATAGGGGTTTCAAAAATATTATTATCTTATTATTTTATCGAATTTTGTTAATTTTTACACTGTCCCGACTTGAGACTGGAAAAATTTATAAATTTATAGAGATTATTAATTTATCGAGTATTAATTTATAGAGGTTATACTGTATAATGCAATATGGAATAGTATTCGTTTTGCCCAACACTAAGGGAAATGATTTAAATATATTAAATAAAAAAAGAAAAACTTTATATAATAAATCTAAAAAAGAGGGAACATGAGATGATGATCATTTTTTTTTAATCAAAAATGTCATTAAACTTAGATAAAAGATTTCAAATAAGAATAAAAGGAAACTCGCTACCCGATGATGGAGGAGATTGTATTCGCAGTAGTAACCTCTGCACGTAAGTTATGTTCCTATTTTCAATCTCATTCCTTTGAAGTCTTTACAATACAACCATTGTGAAACGGCCAGCATAGGCCCATCAAGTCCAGACGACTAGGTAAATGGGATATCAAGCTTAGTAAATACGATAATGAATACAAAAACCGCACTATAAAAAAAAACACAGGTTCTAACCAACTTTCTCACAGAGCTACCCATCACAACGGGAAGTGACGAAGTGAAGGAAAAAGTCTGAAATTTGTATGTCGAAGGATCATCGTTAAAGCATTGATCTGGAATCAGAATTCAACAAGAGACTCCCACATCCAAGATTCTCGAACAGTCAAACAAGAAGTCCGAGTACGAGGCCTTGGTTGCTGGCCTCCGCCTCTCGCTCGCCATTGGCGCATAAGAAATTATCATACACTGCGATTCCCACCTGGTAGTAAACCAGTTCCATGGGAATTACAATGCTAAGGACACAAGAATGGAGGTCTACCTCGATATGTTCAAAAAATTAGCCTCGTAGTTCACAGTTTTCAACCTCGTACATATTCCACAAGGAGAAAATACTTTGGCCGATACATTAGCGGCTCTGACCTTAACATCAGACCCGGACCTGAAGCGCGTCATACCGGTTGAATGCATCACTAGCCTGAGCATCATCCTCAATACCAAGGTCCTAGCTTTCACGTGCTCCCAAGAACTCAAAGGGGTTGAATAAGATCAGCCATGCGCTCCCAAGTAAACAAGATTCCTCGGGTAATGATGACGTCCCATTAAAAGACACATCCGAGACGACAAGCGTTAAAGAAGAGATGAAGCTTATTCAACCACCAGAACCCGAAGCAATGAAGTTCTCATACCCCAAAAATATTTCTCCTGGTAATTAGGGGGATGATTGGAAGAACCCATAAAGAATTATATTCTAAATGGTGATCTCCTTCAGACAAATGGTAGTCCTGCAAGCTGAAAATCACCAGCGCACAATATTGTTTAATTGGAGAATCCTTATATAGAAAAAAATAAATGATCCTTATTTTCTCTGCATCTATGAGCCCGAGACAGAGATCATGATGAACGAGACACATCAATGATTTTGTGGGAGCCACTCGTCAAGACGAACCATAGCTTTCAAAATCAAACGGTAGGGATACTTCTGGCCAACCATAATAACAGACTGCATTCAGTACGCTAGACTATCCTAAACAGTCTTAAAAAGCGTCTAGACCAGAAGAAATGAGGATGGTTCGATGAACTCCAGTCAGTACTATGGGCTTATTGCACCTCACCTTGTCGTGCCACCAAAGAGACCCCATTCTCTCTTGTGTACGGAGTCGAAGCTTTCGTCCCATCTGAGCTGAACATCACTTGACTCCGACGGACCGAGGCTTCAGTGCGGGAAAAACTCAACCCCACCATGATGGAAGAGGCGCTCGATATGATTGAAGAACGGCGAGACCAAGCTCTCATCCAGCTTCAAAACTATCAAAAGGCAATTGCTCGGGACTGTAACTCAAAGTTAGAAACCAACCTTTGTCTGAAGGTAACCTACTTCTAAGATGTATTTTCGATAACACAAAGGAAAGAGGGGCTGGGAAGCTTAGAATCAATTGGGAAGGCCTTTATCAAATAACCGAGATGGTTTGGAGTGGAGTCTACCAGCTTAAAAATCTAGAAGGTAATCCGGTCAAACGATCTTTGAACATGATCAACCTCAAAACACTTTATGTTTAATTCTTGTACTTTGTTAGTTCATTGAAATACGGTCTGACTTGATCCTAATCTTGGGTATATAGGCAACTTATCCTTACAAGTTCAGCTATTTAAATAAAATAAAATATTATTTTCGTTTTATTTGATGGAATGAAATCCTATTTTCGTTTTATTAGAATAAAGTGAAATCCTTTTTTTTGTATTCATTGAACGCTCAAACAAAACAGAAGAACAAAATCTTATTCACTAAACATACATGCGAATTAAGAAAAAAAAACAAGTTTACCACACCAAGCAAACTGTTTCAACACTTGTTCGATAAATGATAAACATTATTCAAAACACGAAAAGGAAACCATCTAAGAAAGTGGGTCAAACGCTTTGATCATCACGATTTAATCATAGAAAGTCCTGGGCAGCAACGCTCGTGGTTTGCCTCACGCATTCCGGAATCGGACCAAGGTACTCCCCGAAGTCCAGTTCCACCTATTTGGAGGGATGCGACTCCAGAATATATATTCCTCGATGAATCTCGACAAGCATCTTTTCCATCCCGGTCACCTTGAGGAGCTCCTCCTTCTCACAACGAAGCGCTTGGTAATGAGTGAAAACCTTCAAGAGGAAAGGAAGATGAATCAGACCTCGAGAGAAAAAAAAATAAAGTACCAAATTTCCTATAACTTTACCTTCCTAGCAAACTCAATAGCTATTAGCTGATCCTCTCCAGGGAGCGAGTTTCTCGTCCAGTTAGGAATGTGCCAACTTGTCCCAAATCCCAGAGGACGGTCCAAAATTTCCGGCCCATTGGTCAATAGTGGTTCCAGAATCGGCCGTTTCGGCCCCTTGGCCTATAAATGGCTGAATCTTTTCTCCTCTCCTTCATTCCTCCCTACGACAAACCTTTCTCTTGAAAATCTCTAAAGCCAAGAAGGGAGGGCGGGTATCAAAACACTCGGTCATGGCCTTAACCTTTATACACTACCACTCTGTTGAAAAAAGAAGCGGATGAATTCCCCTGATTGCGGAGACTTAATATTTGGAAAATATTATGGAACATTCATATATCAAAATCCGGATTAGGAAAGTCTGCAGTTAAGGATCCTACACCATTTACCCCTAATAAATTATACGCTAGGGCGTCAAAGGCAAGCACCAAGAATATAAGTAATTCATCAGGTTTTTAAAAAAACATAAATAGGGAAAAAAAGAGTCCCACTCTCCATATTTTAATCTCCGGAAAACGAGCCAGGACCTTTGGCCTGGCCACCATTTGGATGGTCCCGTCTCCAGCATCGAATCCAAGAGCCAATCTGCCTGGGGAAAGGTGCTATCAAGTCGAACCCTTATTTTTTCCACTCTAACGAGGGCGACTCGCACCTATGAATCTTGCATTCTAACCAACAAATTTTATGCTAAAGGAATGTCCTCTCTGGGACCAACTGCATACGTTTGGTACTCAAGCAATGATGCCTAGCGACCACCTGCAAATGAGGGCGTAAGGCCATCGTGAGTTCATAAAAAAAGAGGTGGGGGGAGGGAGGGAAGCGAAAAAAATTAACCTTTTCCACAAAGCCCAAACTCTCGTTCTTTTCCTCTCCCTCCAGAGCACAGATGAATGGTGTAACAAACACTTCGTGCTGTTCAAACTCTTCGTCTCTTAGGCAAGATGGAGTAGGAATGAAAAAGGATGTAGGTGGCTATGGTGGCTCCTCAACCACACCAGACGGTTGGGTGGGAACCGGATCATCTTGGTGTCCAGATGACATCGGAGACCAAATGAACTGTTTTAAGGTACAAGATACTTGTGAACGCAAAACTAGAGAAACGCCCTGAAAAAGCATTAAATAACCAATACACAGCATTATAAGTAGGGAAAATGCAAAAGGCACATCATGGAGATTCAACGAACGGGATTCGTCACATTTTTCATTAATGCTTTCATGCATGGGAAAAATATAATGATGAGATTCCAACCGCCAATGCAAATCCACCATCGTATCGTAATACTCGTATAACATGCCTTCTCGGATAAATAGGAATAATTACATTAATTACCGGGAACTTTCCATAAAAGGGGGAAACGACCTATCCTACGTGGCAGATCAATCTTCGACTAGAAGATGGTCCCCAATCTCTCCTAAATACCAGCCTAAGCAAGGCAAATAGGTCGAACACAAGCCGAGCCCCATCCCCATGTCAAGAGTAAAGACCGGCCCAGACGCGACAGATAGGTCCAAACCTATATAAAAAAATGAGATCAGTCTTGTAACCAGAGACTACAACAAATGAAGTTAGCCTCGCACATCAAAAATAGGTACAAGTCTTCTAAAACTAACGAATCCGAACAAAGATATGATGGATTTGGGACAGTTTCCGGAAGGAACTAGGTTCTCATGGAACCACCCAAATCAAGCCCAAGCCCTCGCACTCTTAAAAGCCGAGCTCAGTCCTCGCAACAATCCATAGGCCAAGCTCAGTCTTCGCGAAAGACTTGATACGCTAGCCAACTCAAGGAGTTAACGACCACATCAATCCAAAGCGGAGGTTGATCCTCGCACCAAAAATGCATCAACTAATTCTAAGGAATTGACCGGTATCGTTATTTCCTAAGCCGAGCCCCATCCTCGCACAAACTATTCCCTTACCGACAAGCTCAAGCAAGGATTAACTGGTCATAACATTTCCAAAGCCGATCTCCAACCTCACACCAGAGAATACAAGATTTATACTATCACAAAAAGCTTTAAAAGAGGCACGGGAAGTGATCATCCTACTATCACTTACATAACAACGAAGACAATTTTATTCCATCGAAGTTTGTAAACCCGACGTGAAAACAAACTGGAATTCCAGAAATCTTTACTAAAAAAACATGGAATATTATTACTGGCTTCAGATCTATTTCAACGCCCTTTTGGGCTCAAAAAAAAAAAAAAACCTGGACATCCCCCCCCCCTTTTCTTCATTTGTTTCTATTCACACCAAGCTAACCCTGGCACCAGCTCCAGAAGTTGGCTGCTCGGTCTGAGCTTGAGGCACTTCATCTCCATGGGTGGTCCTAGACGAATTGTCATCATCCACGATTATCACGTACTCTTTCGTACTACCTTCATGCACCGGAAGCTCTAGACCTGGAGAACTTGCAGCTGCTCCCCTTCCCGTCATAGGCCAACACTAATCAAGTTAGGTTGCGCCATGACAAGTAAGAAACAGAAACTATGAAAACACACGGCTGACCACAAGAAGTGTTCACAGCCGGGGAATCATCTAGGGGGGTGGACTAGGAAAAGGCGTAAAACCCTCCATGCACGATAGAAAGCGCTAAATGTCATAACCCAGGACCGTAATTTCGTCGATCCTGGCTTGGAGGACGGCTAAATCCGACTCAACATGACCAATCTCAGCCTTGGAGAAAACGCCGCCATGCACGACAAAAGACTTCAGCGTCTCGACGGATTGCGCCATGGAAACATCAGGAAGGAAACGGGTCCTGGGTCCTTTTTATATCAGCCTCTAGATAAGAGAAAACCACCGCAAGAAACTTGGACCCCTGACCTTCCGTGTTGTTCATAGCCTTTCTTATGGCCATCCTCAACTTCCACTTCTGAAACCTCACTAAAACATCATACCTAGAAAGCAGTCCATCATACCTTCTCCTCATATCGTCAAAAGTAGAGATGATTGCTGACTGCCCAAGGATGAAACCCTCAACGTCTTTTTTAAGACTCTCACGCGACCAGGCAATTGACAGGCCAGACTCATACGAAGGCTGGATACGAGCATTCAAACCCACAAGGATCACAGTATCCCTCAGCGAGCCCCCACACTCAATATCTCCTCTCGGAGAACCGGCCTCTTGGCTTCTATAACTGATATCGAACGATCGTCGAAAGAGAAAGAAGAAATTTTTCTAAACAAGACAAAGAAAAATCTAACAAAACAAAACCTAAGTGAAACGAAAGAGAGGCGACCAGCTTCTTTATAAAACGCTACCATGCGGAACTGCCTCGAAAAAGAGAGAAGTGGAAACGTTTATTTTCCCTGTTTTATTAATATAAAATATGGTTAAATCATGCCTTAATAACATATGTTATGCCGGCGACTAGAATCATTACTCCTAAAATCGAAGAAGAAAATGATACACATTGGAACAGTTGACAAGTCAGTTAAAAAAAAAACCATGTCCAACTACTCGGGGGATTACATGTTGGTGTTGGATTTCGCACCCTCAGTGCGAGTCCATGAGATCACTTCGAAGATCAGTCCATTTAATCTGACGAAGAGATCACTGCGCGAGTCACCTCCAAACCACTACAAAGAGGAAGAACACGGAAGTCAGACTTAGCCAACATCCTAAAGCCAGACAATGAGTACGAGGTAAAACACTACAAGAACGGACTCAAAGCAAGGGATCAAAAGAAAGTCGGGGAATAAATACTCGAAGTGCAGAGTTATAAGGAATCAACAAGACATTTAACTTATGACCATTACATATTTATTCTCCAAGATTGTAACCGATGTATTTAGGGGTAATTATTCTTTTTTATGGCACAAACATAAATGCCAATAATTGTATAAATAAAACCGCAAATCATTGGGAGAGATCATCTTCGATTCGTCAAAACAATCCGGTTATCAATACGAAATTATTCTCCATCTTTATTTGAATTCTTATACTTGTCTCTTACTTCTTCCTTTAATCTTTATGTTTTTTTTCCTTAATTTATCATACTTTCTCTTTAACTGAATTGAAAGAAACTCTCTATTAAACTTCTCATACTTTCTATTTTTCCTTAAATTTTCATATTTTCTCTTTAAGTTCATCGTCCTCCGTCTCATCCGACTCGGCCATCCTGGCTGGGGAGAAGAATGTTTGGGTCGGCAGAGGAGGCATACCATCCGGCTTGGCAGTGAAGACGTTTGTATGGCTCAGCAGTGCAGGCGTGCCGTGCTGTTCCTCGTCCAGCTCGGCATCGGGAAAGCCTGTGTTAGACAGTGAAGCCGATCAGCTCGGTTCTGGTTGGCTGATCAAAATGTTTGGCTTTTTGATACGAAAAATTCGAGGAATCGTAACTTTTATCGATTGTGATAGGAAACATATGAAAACTATATTTTCGTATACTTTTGCAAAAATATTGATACAAATAGTTTAATTGTAAACTGTGTTATCATATATCGTCTTTTCCCTTTTTTTTTTACAGAAAATATCTTTATTATTATTAGCTGAAATGATGTGTTATAGATTTTATTTAAACAAATTATAAGTACACAATAATCATAAATATATAATGGATCAATCCATAGACACCTAACGATATAATACAAATTTAAGTGTTAAGGATAGTTATAACAAAAAAAATTGAAACTTTTTATTTTTAAAATAATAATAAAAATAGAAAAAGGCTAAAAAAAAATAATGCAACTTGACTAGAAGAAAATGTTAGACAATAGGTGAAGTTCATAGTTTTTTAAAAATAGTATAAATTTATGTTTTATTATTTGATGAAAAATTAAGAAATTAACAAAACATAATTTTTATGATTTTTATAAAAATGTGTAATTTAAAAAATAAACTAATTTATAATTTAAGAATTTCACATGCAGTTTAGTTATCAAAACTCTAGAATCATTTGCATTATAATTGGATATTTTAGATGTATTTCAATATATTCAAAAATTTTTAATCTCGAACTAGTTTCTCATATCGAATCAAAAGTCTCTAAAATCATTCAACAAACTAAATTTCTAATAATTTACTTAACTATATTAAAAAGAGAGGAAAATTTTTCATACTAACATCCCTCCATACACCCTTTAATCTATCATAGTTATTTGAGGTGAGATGACACATGATATTTGAATGGATTAACTTTAGCCAATCCATCTCTTTTGAATATAATTTAAGAAATACACCATCATTACACCTTAAATAAAGATTATTTCTAATGCAAATTAAAAAGCATAGTTGTTGGAATTTATTTAATATTCAACATTAGAAAAACATAGTTGTTGGAATTTATTTAATATTCAACATTAGAAAGAAAAAAGACTTATTGCGTCTAAATAAATAAGAAAATATGAGAACATGGCCGTCCAACATGATTTTTAATTTTAAACAATACAGCTTAAATTTTTTTTTTATCTATAATGCAATGTAAAATAATATTAATTTTAAAAAAATTAAGGAAAATGACTTAACTATATTAAACATAAAAGAACGATTTTATATAAAGAATCAAACATGAGGGAACATGAGATAATGATTTATTTTTCATCATAGTAGGTAAGGTGATATATGAATATATAATAATTGGTCTTTTAGTCTTTAAAATTAAGAAAAAGACTTCATCAATTGAAACAAAAAATCTTTAATATATTTTTGCATACCAAACATCAAGGATTGATTATTTCTTTGGAATATAGTAGAAAATACATCATCACGAGATCCTATGTTTAACGCAACATGAATAAAAATATTAATTTTATCCAATATTGGAAAAAACTATATATTTAATGATATTAAACATAAATGATAAAATTCATATATCATATAATTAAAACTAAATCAGTAATAAAAATCTGATAACAAAAAACGGCTAACAATTAATTTAAATATATTGAAGAGAGGGGAAAATTTTAAAAAACATTCATACATAAATCTTCTAAATAGAGTGTTGTAATATTATGTGAGATGACATATGATAATTGAATCGATTGACCTTAGCCATTCTATCTCTTTTGAAAAAAATATTAAGAAAGTCAGCAAACAATACAACTTAACCAAATATTACTTCTAATGAAAATTGGGATGAATTTTGATTCTAACTTATTTGATATTCAACATGAAAATACATTCCAAGTTTTCCGAAAAAAATTAGACGTTGCATCTCAAATGAGGAATTATGAGAATATCGCTGTTTAAAATAATTATTTTAAAGATATATATATATATATATATATA
>OVBI01003606.1:0-11466 GCA_900406495.1 Sisymbrium altissimum | reverse complement strand
AAACAAGTGTCTTGGTAGATGAAGAAAAAAGGTTCAAGTACTTTTTTGTCGTGTTTGTCACAAGTGTCTTGATACAGTGTGACGGGAAAAGATGGGAAATGTTATGTGGTGAATTTGATAAAGAAAAGTAGAAGCTGCATGCGTTTTGATATAGACAAGTATGCTTGTGTGCAAGCAGTAGGCACTGTCATCTTATACATGAAGCTTGAGGATAAGCTACAAGATATTCATGTATACGATTTGTGCTCCAAATATTATTGGATGGAGCAGTGGGCATTGGCATATTACATAACCATCTACCCAGTTCCACCCATGTCTGAATGGGTAATTCCTGATGAAATAAAAGGAAAAATAAAAAATCTTACCTCTATACTACACCAAAGAAACATGAAGAAAAAAAGAGACACAATTTCCTTTGGCTGGAGAAAAGCGTCGAAAGAAGAAAATAAGTAATAAAAGGGTGAAGGGACGACGCTTGGCTGATTGGTTTGAGCCGGTTGAGAGTGAGCCTTAATTCGGTGTATGAAATTGTATTTCATTTCATTTTCCATTTTGTAAAACTTTGTACAACTGTCTTTCATATTGGTAAAACTGTCTTTCGTATTGATCCAATCATTTTGTGTAACTTGGTACAACTATCTTTCTATTGGTAAAGTTATCTTTCGTATTGGTACCATTATGAACATTTCAGTTAACAAGTTTAACAAATTTTTAAGAAAATTAAACCAGAATTTAAGGAAATATGTAAATAAGTATTGTAATATATATATATATATCAAATATGGGATAAAGTACATAAGTTAAAAGAATTATGGACAGTTATCAGAATATATACATATAAAAACTATTACTTTTTATAATGACAATTTTTATGTTAACTACACTCAAAATAAAAAAAAGATGTATACAATATGTCTATGATATGTGAATGCAAAGAAACATTTGTAATGTACTTTAAATGCATACAAACAGCGGTAAAACTAGAAAAGTTAAATTATGATCATGTAACACTAATAACATGTGAAAACCCCATAAAGTACAACTGTGTGTAAAACAGTAACACTTGGAAACTAAGAACAACTATGTGGAGAAAAAGCGGCGCACATGGGACAAAAATGGCCCACATGGGGGAAAGATGCATGCCATATATGTGTTATTTTACAGCCCACATTAGCATTATTTTACGGCCTACTCAGGTGTTATATATTTGATTTTTGGCTCACCAATCTTTTTTTCATTTCACACAAGTCTAGGGTTCCCATAAACCGCCGCCTCCTTCCTCCTCTCCTCTAGACGGTCTAAAATCTCTTGTTAAATCTAAAGTAAGTTCGTTTATATATCATTGTTTCTTACTCTGACATTGTTTCTTAATGAATTTTATCATAATTCTTTCATGGATTTATAGGGATTGCATACAATTTCGACCATCTGATTTTATTTTATTTAGGATTTTTTATAATGGATGTCTTAAAATCTAAGTAACACTCGGTAATATTTTGTAATACTAATAATTGGTAACACTTGATACTATTTACATCAGATTTGCGAAATGGATCCAAATGATCTCAACTACCATTCCAACGAGAGGAATAAGTATGAACAGACTTTTCCACGTGGCGGATGCTGAATATGACATTATGAATCATTGTCGTTATGGAGAAAAAATCATACATGAAGTCTTTCAACCCGTAGTTGAACCTGATGCTGCACTAAGATACTTAACCTACAAAACGTATTAGGTGAGTGTACTTACTACTTTACTATTACATGCATGGTTGAATATGTAATATATTTTCTTAACTGCAGAATGATATCCTACACGCAAGAAAAATATGGATTCACGCCGTGGAAGAGGAGATTGAAACATGTCACACTGAGATTCAGGAGGTGTCAGAGGTTCGCCGAATTTGCAGACTTTCGATACCAGCTAGCAAAAACTCGTAAAGAAATTGCAGACTTGAAGAAGATCATTACGGGTCGACACAATGCTTAATATTCGGGATTTTCTGATATCTGGTGTTTTTAATACTATGTGTTTTGTACTGTTCAGGCCGAGACAATCTTATCTGATCTTTTTAATGTCAGGTCAATACAATGTTTAACTATGTTTTAAATATTTTAATGTTATTGTACTAATGACTGTATATGTTTTCATGATTATTCTGTTCACTAATATTAATTTTTTTTCTAATAAAACTAATGTGTTACAAAGTTAAACGAACATAATATTTCCTAATAATATCAATATTACAAAGAACATAGTTTTTCTTCATAATACGAAATTCAAACTTAAATTCAAATAGTAAACATTTTTCCTAATAAATACCAAAATCATACTTAAATTCAAATAACTTATTTTTTCCTAATAAGACTGGTGTTAATAATTATAATGCACTATGGTTGCTGTGTTTGCTGCTTACTTCTCAGTTGAGTGTTTGGCTTTTCTGTCGCTGCCACTTTTTCCTTTTTCTTTCCCTTTTCTTCCACTGGAGCTTCTGCCGTCTCCGTTTTTGCCTTCTTCTTGGCTTTCGCCTCCTTCGCCTCCTCTTCTTCCTGGAATTCAAATACAATAATACAATAATACAAATATAGATAAACGTTTTCCTGGAACACTTCCTACAATAATATAAATTTTTTATCTTTCATTTCCGTATGTATATCTTAATCCTTTTCCCACCTTCTCTCATCACTTGGCTACATCTATTAATACATATATCTGCGACCATCTTGTCACCTTTCTTCTGACCTTCCTTTTCTCCTTCTTTCACCCCTTCCTCAGCAACGTCTCTTTCTTTCTCTGAATCCTCTTCTTCCTTCTCTACATTCTCTACTTCTATCTCTGCATTCTCTACTTTCTTCGCCTAGTGTTACCAAAAGATATCAATTGTTACCAATTTGATTTCAGTTATACATAGAATTACAAAGTATTACATTTTGATTATAGATTTTACCTCTCCTTCCTTTTCGGGTTCGTCTCCTTCTTTCTCTGAATCGTCTCCTTCATTCTCTGCATTATATACTTCCATCTCTGCATTCTCTACTTCCTTCAGCTACTGTTACCAAATGATACCAATTGTTACCAATTCACTTTCAGTTATACCTAGAATTACTAAGTATTATATTTTAGTTATAGATGTTACCTCTTCTTCCTTCTCGGGTTCGTCTCCTTTTCTCTGAATCCTCTCATTCTTTCTCTGCATCTCTACTTTCATATCTGCATTCTCTACTTCCTTCGCCTAGTGTTATCAAAGGATACTAATTGCTATCAATTCGCTTTCAGTTATACCGAGATTTACTAAGTATTACATTTTGGTTATAGATGTTACCTCTCCTTCCTTCTCGGGTTCGTCTCTTTCTTTCTATGAGTCCTCTCCTTCCTTCTCTGCATTCTCTACTTCCATCTCCGCATTCTCTACTTCCTTCGCCTAGTGTCACCAAAGGATACCAATTGTTACCAACTCGCTTTCAGTTATACCTAGAATTACTAAGTATTACATTTTGGTTATAGATGTTACATTTTCTAAATCAACATGGCCGTCTCCGAAATGGTAATATATTTCCTCGAATTGCCTTCTACCCTCTACTTGTTCCTTCGCATAAGCTTCCACTGGTTGAAACCTTTCTTTCAACCCTTTACAACTTTCATCCAAGCCATCAACCTTCTCATTAAGTTTCTTGAACCCTTTTTCGACCATGGCTTCCAACCTTTTGACAACCTCTGCCATCCCTAAATCCGCTTTCTCAACACCAATGGCAGCATTTTCTTGGCCCACAACCTTCTCCACATTCTTATCCTCTTCATTTCCGGCTTTTTCTCGGACAGCCACATCATCCACGTACAGCTCTTCAAAAAAGATGTTTTTTTCTTCACTGATAAGCCTTTTTGTCGAACTATCAATTACAACATCATCAAAATCACGGTCATCTTCTTCACCCACAATTATATCCAAAAGCAAGTTTTCAGGTACAGTTGCCAACAAAATACTTTCGATTTCATGTGCATATAAATAAGTAATATTAACATGATTAAATATGATAATTACTTTATATTATGTAGATTTAATTTTCACCTTAGTGTCTCCATGTGCGTCATTTATTTTCGACAGAGAAAATCCGGTCATAATGCTCTATTTAAAGTGACTTTTGCACATTCTAGGATAATTACTCTCGAAGTTCTTCGAAGGTTCTCGGAATTTTTTTCATGAGCTGTGTAATGGCTTCAAACGCTAAAAGCTGCACAGAAAAGATTATAGTTATGTAATCATTTGAATTAAATCTATTACAAATGGTATTACTAGCATATTATCATTTTTAACTCCAAAAATGTACAGAAATTTGAAAAAATGAATCTTTTTTTTTCCAACAACCCCTCTAAAATGATCCATGCAGCCTCTGTATCTTTCATATTTTTCTCAAATGTCAATCTTCCCCACAGAAATGTTTTACACATCTCAAGATCATCAACCGCTCTTATAAAAAAATGGCTCTACCAAGGATGCTCCTTTTCCTACCCTACTCTTCCCTATGAGTAAACTGCATAAGAAGTACAAGACCATCATTTGCAACCTAAGACGTCCTGGTTTCATCTTCGCCAGCTTTTTTTCCACAATTTTGTATGTAATATTTGATCCTTTGGGAAAATTCCTTTCAGCAAAAACATAACCCGCCAGATTGTTTATAATATGTTGGTAAATTTCACAATTTAATCCTGATATGAGTGTGTGCGCTCTGATCGAATATCTAATGGGCACACCATTCATGCAGAACCATGTTTCCTTCTTCTTCTCCATTTTGATTGTCCTAAGCAGGAGCATCCACATACCCATTAACTTGTGATATTTCTCTTGCTCCATGTGGAAGAAGTGCTTGAATTGCTGGTGACTCTTAAACCATTCCATCTCACGATCACTGTCACGGCTTTCGTGATGTAACACCTCGTAGGGAGCTTGACTTGCTTTCCAAACTCGGTGGGGCTGAAGTACATATCCAGTGGTTGCAAAGACTCGCTTTTTTCCACGTTTTCCTACAAAAACATACAAAGTGTTTCACAATGTTTCCTATTCGTTTTATATTTTCCTAACAGTCATACCTAGTTTTCCCATTGTTTCAAACTCATAATCGTTTCCTTTAGTTTAACCAAAGTCTATTCAGTTTTACATTCTTCTTCAGTAACTACTTCATACCTTCTCTTTTGCACCCGGAGTCGACTCACTGACTGTATGGCTGCTACCTTTTCCGTCATTTCTTTCTTCCTGTCGACTTCCAGCTTCTGAAGCTTCAGACTCAACGCCATTCTTAGATATAGGATCAGCCATTGATGGGATATGTTTCTACATCATTTACATTTAATAGATTATGATTCAAATTTTAAAAACCCTAGAAGTAGACGGGCTGACCAGTAATAATCGAACTCAATATACCTTTTCAATTGATAGCGACGAAGAAATAAATATAGAGAGACGACGAAATTGGGATTGACCTTCGGTTTTTCCGAGTTTTACTTCGAATGAGAGATTTTTGTCTTTGACGAAGAACTTTTAAAATTTTCCCCCAATTTTTTTCCTATTCTTTTAATTTGTTGGATCGTTTTCAGGGTGCATCCGAATCCGGATTTTTTGGATACTATTTGATTGGATCGAATTTTATATGACTGTAATTTGTTTAAGTTTGGTTGGACAAACTTGTAATCAAACTTTTTTAGATTTTTTTAAAAATGGCATAATCTTCTGTTTTATAACGGAGATATTTGAGATTCATTTCCCACAAAGAGGGACTTTCCAGCCATTGATCCAGTTTTAGGTTGGGTTTGTAAATATCTATATGTGGTATGGGTTTTTAGTATTTAATTTTCTATCAATTTTTACTTTTTTAAAAAAAGTAAAAGAAATAAAAAAACATAAGAGTGGCTCATGTGATTTCTTTAAAGAAATTGGTGGCATTTAAGTATTTGATCTCTTTTATACCCCGTGGGCGGAGAAGTAGCATTAAGTATGCATCTAGATTTTTTTTAAGTCGGAAGAATAAAGTTCAAAAAACACATATTTTAATTCATCATTATAAAGTCAATTAGATTGGCACAATTAACGACAGAATTGTGGCACAACTGTGATATATATAGTTCCAAATACATCTTACAGTTCCAATAAAAGTACAAAACGATAGTACTTATTAAAGTTCAGACGGACGAAAACATATTTTATTAGAACAAAGGCCAAAACAGTTTCCAAGTGATACTAAATTTGTGCTAAAAAGAGAAGCAGCAAAACCAAACATAGAAGTAAATACACATATGAAATAAAAGTTAAAAGACATAACACATCCTGCGCGTGCATGGAGAAGACAATATGTTAAACTAATTAGAGTGTTTGAAATTATATCCCTAAAATCCTAGATTGATGAAGTACTAATTCTTTTTGTCGGCAGTTCCTCTTTCTTCTTCTTCACCGATTTTTTTTTTTTTTTTTCATCTTTGCCTTCAGATTTCTTCAATTCCAACTCCTTTCTCTTCCTCTTACTTACGAATTATGATTTTTTTTTATAATGACACCATCTTATTTCAGAAATGTCAATTCAATACCACGTACAAAATATCACCTAAAAAATAAAGTTCAGACGAAAAAAAAAAAAAAAAAAAAAAGAAACAGCGCCTTCAAGGATGGTTAAACATAAGCCACCAGGATCCAAGCCACCATCGATTCCACAGAAAGAAAAGTGGCAATGTGTCCACAAGAAGGTGAAGCCAAATCTAGATCGTCTTCCTCAGCCATCTTATCTGCCTCTGTTTCCTTCGGCGTCATCTCCTCCGCCTCATTTAAGGATGAAGTTGGAGGATCCATTTCATCATTGGATCATTTAGTAGTGCAAATGGTATGTAGTATATTTTCTGAAATTTGGTTTTGTTAAATTTGATATAGTTGTATTAGTGTTACTAATAACTAGTAGTAATTGTACTATTAACTAATTAAAATTAATATAGTTGTGTTAGTAGTAGATGAGATTTGAAGATGAGTTGGAAAGAAAAACAAATGTCTCTATAATGGACACTATGAAATTTGGAGATGAGTTGGCATACTTATACAATTTGTGCATTCTTTACTTTACATTTTTATCTTATATTTTAGATATTACAAGAATAATCTATTAATATATAGATTCGAGTGTGGAGATCTAGCATCCACACTAAGAAAAATGTGTGAGATTTCTATGCCCTTTTTCAGTTCTGAATGATGCACAATGCTATATGTATGTGTAGATAAACATTTTTTTATTTATTTGGAGCCATAAATTTGAGAAATAAGTAGAGTAGTATATGATACTTCTTAAAACAAATCTAATGGTATATCATATTGTGACTGTGAGATAGGACTATTTATAAGAAAATAAAACTTAATTTATATTTTTCAAATTCACTCATGACTAACTAGACATATTTAAGACCAAAATAAACATAATAGACAATCTATTTTTTTTTTTAACCAACACCATATATTACATCAAATTTGGTTAGTGAAACGGTTTTTCATATGGACCATTACTATCGACTGATTATGATTTACATGGAAAAAAATATAACCACACGTACATATTCCTTTAGCAAGAGAATTCGAACATGCATCTAAACTATGCGGAATTAAAAATAGACTGAAGTCATAAAATCGATCTCTCGGATTATAAAAGAAATCTATTTCCAGTTTGAAAGCTGGCCAATCTGTTGGATCTTTGATCATCTTCAAAAAATTCGCACAAATCATCTCAAACCTAATGGAGAGTATATATGTAATGACCCAATACAACACTTGGCCCATTAAAAGCCCAATTCTGTTTAATTGTGATCGTGTATGTGTGTTTATATCTTTGTCTTCTTCTCATTTGGTATCTTAGCCGAAATTTTCAGAGTAAAAGAGAGAGAGAGAGAGAGAGAGAGAGAGAGAGAGAGAGAGAGAGAGAGAGAGAGAAAGAGAGAAAGAGAGAGAGAGAGAGAGAGAGAGAGAGAGAGGCGATTCTGTGTGCCACCATCGAAGCTTATCGTGACCTTATGTGCCGTCGATCTTCCATTTACCATGATGTGGGGTTACCCACATTGTTTTCTCTGGTCTGCTGCTTTCTTTGACCCAGCCATCCCAAAAGAGGGACGTCCTAGTTGTCCGAGTTTTTGGTAGCCGCTGCCGTCACAATTCGAGAGAGATTGACTGTAATCTCTCCTTACTTGTGAAGTAAGTCACCTCTTCTCCACCGTCTCCGATCTCAACATCACCATGTTCGTCTCCTTGCTGGTGTAATCTTACATCTCCGTCATCACTCGTCTTCGACCGTACCACCAATCTCGTGACTGGAGCTCTGATTGCCAACGTTCGGATCAACTCGTCTCACTATCCACCGGTTAATTTAGTTTAAGTTTAATTAGTCTAATTTAGATTTATCAATTTAAAGACCGGCTTAGTGCAACTAATTTTGGTTTGGTTCAATTCGGATTAGTTTAGAAATTTGTGTCGGATTTGGATAATCAGGTTAGGTCAGGTTATCAGGTCAGGTCCAGTTTGGTTTAGGTCTCGTTTTACTAGTTTAACCGGTTTGACAGTTCACCGTTTACTCTGACCAGAGTGACCGTTGACTCTAACCAGTGGACCGATTGACCAAAAATCCATTTTTTGTCATTCGAATGCCACTCTCGCTCAATTTTTTGTGCTGATATCAGATATAACATCCGTTCGAGCATCTGGAGTTCACAAGCTGCATTTATTCTCCGATTAGCTAAGGTGAAGGGTATTTCCCAAACTTTCATATTTTGACTCTTCGTATGAAATTTAGTAGTAAATGTGAACTGTATTCCCTGATCAAGTCTATAATACGAGTAGGTAATAAAGAGAGGAAACAGAGTTGAAAAAGAGAATATCAATGTATATTTCTTAACATTGATAACCATTACAATCTTTCTCTCACTTCCTAGAAATACCCAAAACATACATGCCTCTCTCATGTTCACTACTTATAGAAAGCTGCAGGCCACACCATGTTGCTCACACGTATAAGCAACGGATCCTTCAACTCATCTTTATTCATCACACGCTTACTTCCAGATTTCTCCACCGCAGAACCGACTCATACATGGGCCATTAATGAACTGTTCTTATCAGACTTGGGCATTGCCTTTCTTATTCCTCTTATACTGATATAGAACCAGAGGGTGACGAGCCAAAAATGTATCAGTCTAGATAATTTTGTTTGTAAACTGGACTTACGAATATAAATGATTCAACCCAATTAATTGTCTAGATTAAAACTGATAATCTTTTTTGTTATATATATTTATATATATATTCATATATATTATATAAATAGTCAAGCATGTTAGGTGTTAGATGTTGCGGAGTACAGAGACGGACTTATGTACTAGTGTTGTGTTGTGTGAGAAATGGTGATGGCAGCTTAGTCGATCTATTGATTGGTACCTTCAGATATAGATAAGTAGTCTTTGGACGGTGTCGTTGGACACTTATTCCATCCTGAACTCCTGGTGGGAGGGTGCCGTCGGTCACTTAAACCATCAGTAGGGCATTCGTTGATGTTTGGGTGCACTAAGTACTGTGGTTGCTCATATTTAGTCTATTTACCATATTTAGAGTGTCAAGGTTAATGCCATGTTTTGTGGTTGGCTTTCCAACCTCACTGAGTGCCTCTCTTATTGCTCACACCTCCTTCTATCTCTTTCAGGTGAGATTGACGAGTAGATGGACATGTGATGGATCAGGTGCTTTGAGATATTTTTACTATAATTTTCCGTATTTTTATTTTACATATTCATTTTATTATTTATTTGGTCATAGGAGTTGTGGATTGGTTAGTGATATGAGTAAAGTGGAGTATTAATGAGCCATTAGAGTTACTTGAGAGATAAGTTAGGATTTGTGGCATACTGTTCTCGGGAGAGGATGAGACGTGTGTCACATTTTGATATAAGAGTGGGTTTGCCATCCCGCTGCTGACCCGGAAGACGAGTATTAGATAAAATTCGGTCCTCAACGGCTTTAAATGGTTTTCAAATGTTTTCAACGGCTTTAAATGGTTTTTAAATGTTTTCAGCGGTTTTCAATGTTTTTTGGAATTGGGGTATTTGTCTAAAAAAATAGCACCCTTTCAATTAGTAAATTGATCGTTAACTTTTGGTTTCAGTTAAAGCTTAACCAGCTTGTTTCTTTTCCAGTGGCCACCGAGGAAAGTTAACCGTTCTTGCACCAGCTTTGGCCAGCTCATCATTCAGCAAGTTTTGGTTGATCAGGTTAATTCTCAATAGGTTAATCAGGATGCCATCAGACAGATTGCTAATTAAGGACGAAGTTAGGTAAGTTTATCTGGAGGGAATGCAGCAGGTTTTACATGAGGTTGCTCGGATAAGGGGAAATCGGCTTATTCGTACCCCAACTCATCCCATGGGTGTTAATACATGACTGAATAATTAATCTGTGCTAATACATATCCGGACAACTACATATCGGACTATTCATACCTGAACAATTTCTCAGTTGACGAATACCAGCATTGACTCGAATCCCGTTAGTCAACATTACACCTCCGTTAACGAATGCCAGGTCAGTTGCCACGCGTGGTTAATGACCAAAAACGGGGTCGTTTTCCTTTTTTTTTGTTACTATCAGACAGTCAAAACGACATCGTTTTGATTAATGATTATTAAAAAAAAAAGAAAAGGATTTAGGGCTTTACGATTTCTTCTTCTTCGTTGTCGAGAGAATATAGAGGGATCCAACGAAATTCACAGTCTAGTGGGATCATGAATCGAAGAAATTGTTAGTGTAATCGGTTGTTCAGGTCATCAATTGAAGAAATTTGGAGTTTGTTCGACTTCTTCAGTCTAAATCCAGAAGAAAAATGAGGTAATTGGAAGCCCTAACTCCTTTTTGTTTTCATTTTCGTAAATTAGAATTGTTTAATCAATTGATTTCGAATTCTTTAATCTATGGTTTTAATTGTTTAATCAGTAGAAATAAACAATTCGCCTCTATTCTTATATATTATATTTTGTACGGATTTTTTAATGCTGATTCGGATACTTTGTTCTTCATCAACCATGGTGGGAAGTTCAAAAAACTAGAAGATGGTATGCTTATTTACATCGGTGGCTCTGTGACAGAGCTTGTTACTCAGGCTACTGCATTGTATCATGGGTTACCTGTGAGCTTGTATCGCATTTGAAAAAAGACTTGGATCTTAAAAATGGAGATGGATTTACGATCATATCCGATAGACAAAAGGTAAGAATGCTTTGACTATTAAGTTGTCTGGATAAATAGTTCATTTGTGTTAACAAGTTCATATGTCTACTTTCTAGGGATTACTTAAGGCAGTGGACCAAGAACTACCACACATTGAACACCGAATGTGTGCAAGACACATTTATGTTAATATGAAGAAGGCTCATCCCAAAAAGCCTAGAATGAAAGGTTTGTTCTG
>OVBI01003605.1:0-11477 GCA_900406495.1 Sisymbrium altissimum | reverse complement strand
TTCTCCATCCTCATTTAGAAGTCCCCTAATGCTTGTTTCAAATGGTATTTACTGTCATTAGCCTCCATACTCATTAATAGTCCCTATTAAGCATTGGGGACATCAAGTTCCAATTTGGATCAAAATAGAACTCCTTCCAGTTCTAAATTCCCGTTTTAAATCTTTGGGATGGTTGATCAATGGTCTCCCCAATTGAATGAAAAACAATGTCTAAATCTTCTCTATCCTCATTTAAGGGTCCCTTAGTAGTTATTTCAAGTTGTATTTATTGTCATTGGCCTTCATACTTATTAAAACTCCCATTTAAGCATTTGGAGACATGAAGTTCCCATTTGGATTCAAACAGGACACATTGAAGTTCTAGATTCCCGTTTTTGGTCTTTAGGATTGTTGATCAATGCTGTCCACAATTAAAGGAGAGACAAGATCTAGATCTTCTATTCTTGTATTTAGGAGTCCCCTAATTCTTGTTTCAACTGGTATTCATTTTCATTAGCCTCAATACTCATTAAAAGTCCCTTTTAAGCATTCGGGACATCAAGTTCGAAATTCGATCCAAATGGGACTCATTCCAGTTCCAAAATTCCTGTTTTTGGTCTTTGGGATGGTTGGTCAATTGTGGTGCCAATTGAATATGAAACAAGGTCTAGATCTTATCCGTCCTCATTTAGAAGTCCCCTAACGCTTGTTTCAAGTGGTATTCCTTTTCATTAGTCTCCATACTCATTAAAAGTCCCTTTTAAGCATTGGGGAAATCAAGTTCCAGTTTGGATCCAAATTGGACTCATTCCAGTTCTAGATTCCCGTTTTTGGTCTTTGGGATGGTTGATTAATTGTGGCGCCAATTGAATGAAAAACAAGTTCTATATCTTATCCATCCTCATTTAGAAGTCCCCTAATGCTTGTTTCAAGTGGTATTCATTTTCATTAGCCTCCATACTCATTAAAAGTCCCTACGTATTGGGGACATCAAGTTCCAATTACGATCCAAAAGGGACTCATTCCAGTTATAGGTTCCCATTTTTGGTCTTTGGGATGGTTGATAAATTGTGGCTCCATTTGAATGAGAAACATGGTCTAGATCTTCTCCATCCTCATTTAGAAGTCCCCTAATGCTTGTTTCAAGTGGTATTCATTTTCATTACCTCCATATTAATTAAAAGTCCTTTAAACATTGGGGACATCAAGTTCCAATTTGGAACCAAATGGGACTCATTCCAGTTCTAGATTCCCATTTTTGGTCTTTGGGATGGTCGATCAATGGCCTCCCTAATTGAATGAAAAAGAAGATTTAGTTCTTCTCCATCCTCACTTAAAAGTCCCCTAATGCTTGTTTGAAGTGGTATTTATTGTCATTGGCCTCCATACTCATTAAAACTCGGTTTTAAGCATTTGGGGACATGAAGTTCCCATTTGAATCCAAACAGGACTCATTCCACTTCTTGATTCCCGTTTTTGGTTGTTAGTATGGTTGATTAATCGTGGCACCAATTGAATGAGAAATAAGGTCTAGATCTTATCCATCCTCATTTGGAAGTCCATTTATGCTTGTTTCAAGTGGTATTCATTTTCATTAGCCTATTCGGGACATCAAGTTCCACTATGGATCCAAATGGGACTCATTCCAATTCTAGATTCCTGTTTTTGGTCTTTGGGATGGTTGATCAAGTGTGGCCCCAATTGAATGAGAACCATGGTCTAGATCTTATCCATCCTCACTTAGAAGTCGCCTAATGTTTGTTTCAAGTGGTATTCATTTTCATTAGCCTCCACACGCTATAAAACTCCCTATTAAGCATTGGGGACATCAAGTTCCGATTTGGATCCAAATCGGACTCATTCCAGTTCAAGATTCCCGTTTTTGGTCTTAGAGTTGGTTGATCAATTGTGGCCCCAACTGAATGAGAAACAAGGTACAGATCTTCTCCATCCTCATTTAGAACTCCCCTAATGCTTGTTTCAAGTGGTATTTATTGTCACTAGCCTCCATACTCATTAAAAGTCCCTATTAAGCATTGGGGACATCAAGTTCCAATTTGGATCAAAATGGGACTCCTTCCAGTTCTAGATTCCCGTTTTTAATCTTTGGGATGGTTGATCAATGGTCTCCCCAATTGAATGAAAAACAATGTCTAGATCTTCTCTATCCTCATTGAAGGGTCCCTTAGTAGTTATTTCAAGTTGTATTTATTGTCATTGGCCTCCATACTCATTAAAACTCCCATTTAAGCATTTGGAGACACGAAGTTCCCATTTGGATCCAAACAGGACACATTCCACTTCTAGATTCCCATTTTTGGTCTTTGGGATTGTTGATCAATGGTGTCCACAATTAAAGGAGAAACAAGATCTATATCTTCTATTCTTGCATTTAGGAGTCCCCTAATGCTTCTTTCAAGTGGTATTCATTTTCATTAGCCTCAATACTCTTTAAAAGTCCCTTTTAAGCATTGGAGACTTCAAGTTCGAATTTCGATCCAAATGGGACTCATTCTAGTTCTAGATTCCCATTTTTGGTCTTTGGGATGGTTGGTCAATTGTGGCGCCAATGGAATATGAAACAAGGTCTAGATCTTATCCATCCTCATTTAGAAGTCCCCTAATGCTTGTTTCAAGTGGTATTCCTTTTCATTAGTCTCCATACTCATTAAAAGTCCCATTTAAGCATTGGGGAAATCAAGTTCCAATTTGGATCCAAATGTGACTCATTCCAGTTCTAGATTCCCGTTTTTGGTCAGTAGGATGGTTGATTAAATGTGGCGCCAATTGAATGAAAAACAAGTTCTATATCTTATCCATCCTCATTTAGAAGTCCTCTAATGCTTGTTTCAAGTGGTATTCATTTTCATTATCCTCCATACTCATTAAAAGTCTATACGTATTGGGGACATCAAGTTCTAATCTCGATTCAAAAGGGACTCATTCCAGTTATAGGTTCCCATTTTTGGTCTTTGGGATGGTTGATCAATTGTGGCCCCAATTGAATGAGAAACATGGTCTAGATCTTCTCCATCCTCATTTTGAAGTCCCCTAATGCTTGTTTCAAGTGGTATTCATTTTCATTACCTCCATATTAATTAAAAGTCCTTTAAACAGTGGCGACATCAAGTTCCAATTTGGAACCAAATGGGACTCATTCCAGTTATAGACTCTAGTTTTTGGTCTTTGGGATGGTCGATCAATGGCCTCCCTAATTGAATGAAAAACAAGGTTTAGTTCTTCTCCATCCTCATTTAAGAGTCCTCTAATGCTTGTTTGAAGTGGTATTTATCGTCATTGGCCTCCATATTCATTAAAACTTTTTTTTAAGCATTTGGGGACATAAAGTTCCCATCTGAATCCAAACAGGACTCATTCCAGTTCTTGATTCCCGTTTTTGGTTGTTGGTATTGTTGATCAATGCTGTCCATAAATGAATGAGAAATAAGGTTCTTCTCCTTCTTCATTTATGAGTGCCCTAATGGGTTTTTCAACTGGTATTCACTGTCAGTGGGCTCCATACTCATTAAAAGTCCTTTTTAAACATTTGGGACATGAAGTTCCCATTTAGATCCAAATGGGACACATTCCAGTTCTTGATTCCTATTTTTGGTCTTTGGGATGGTTGGTCAATGGCTCCCCAATTGAATGAGAAACACGGTCTAGATCTTCTCCATCCTCATTTAAGAGTTGCCTAATTCTTGTTTCAAGTGGTATTTATTACCATTAGCCTCCATACTCATTAAAAGTCCCTTTTAAGCATTAGGGACATCAAGTTCCAATTTGGATCCAAATGGGACTCATTCCAGTTCTAGATTCCTATTTTTTTTCTTTCGGATGGTTGATCAATGGTCTCCCCAATTGAATGAAAAACAATGTCAAGATCTTCTCTATCCTCATTTAAGAGTCCCCTAATACCTATTTCAAGTGGTATTTATTGTCATTGAACTCCATACTCATTAAAACTCCCATTTAAGAATTTGGGGACATGAAGTTTCCATTTGGATCCAAACAGGACACATTCCAGTTCTAGATTCCCTTTTTTGGTCTTTGGGATTGTTGATCAATGGTGTCCACAATTGAAGGACAAAGAAGGTCTAGATCCTCTTTTTTTTTGCATTTAGGAGTCCCCTAATGCTTATTTTAAGTGGTATTCATTTTCATTAACCTCCACACTCATTAAAAGTCCCTATTAAACATTGGGGCCATGAAGTTCCGATTTGGATCCAAAGCGGACTCATTCCAGTTCAAGATTCTCGTTTTTGATCTTTGGGATGGTTGGTCAATTGTTGCGCCAATTGAAGAAGAAACAAGGTCTAGATCTTATCCATCATCATTTAGAAGTCCCCAAACGCTTGTTTCAAGTGGTATTCCTTTTCATTAACCTCCACACTCATTAAAAGTCCTTATTAAACATTGGGGCCATGAAGTTCCGATTTGGATCCAAAGCGGACTCATTCCAGTTCAAGATTCTCGTTTTTGGTCTTAGGGATGGTTGATCAATTGTTTCCCCAATTGAATCATTCCCGTTTATGGTCTTAGGGATGGTTGATCAATTGTGGCCTCAATTGAATGAGAAACAAGATCTAGATCTTCTCCCTCCTCATTCAGAAGTCCCCTAATACTTGTTTCAAGTGGTATTTATTCTCATTAGCCTCCATATTCATTAAATGTCCCTTTAAATATTGGGGATATCAAGTCCCAATTTGGATCCAAATGGGATTCCTTCCAGTTCTAGATTCCCGTTTTTGGTCTTTGGGATAGTTGGTCAATGGTCTCCCCAATTAAATAAGAAACAAGGTCTAGATCTTCTCCATCCTCATTTAAGAGTCGCCTAATTCTTATTTCAAGTTGTATTTATTGTCATTAGCCTCCATACTCATTAAAAGTCCGTATTACGCATTGGGGACAGTTGATGAACGGTGTCCTCAATTGAATGAGTAACAAGGTCTAGATCTTCTCTTTTTGAATTTCGGAGTCCCCTAATTGTTGTTTCAAGTGGTATTCATTGTCATTCGGCTCCATACTCTTTAAAAGTCCACTTTAAGCATTTAGGGACTTGATGTTCTCTTTTGGACCCAAATGGGACTCATTCCAGTTCTAGATTCTCGTTTTTGGGCACTTGGATTGTTGATCAGTGGTGTCCCCAAATGACTGAGAAACAAGGTCTACATCTTCTACTTCTTCATTTAGGAGTCCCCTAATGGTTGTTTTAAGTTGTATTCATTGTCATTGGACTCCATACTCATTAAAAGTCCTTTTTAAGCATTTGGGGACATGATGTTCCGATTTCGATCCAAAAGGGACTCATTCCATTTCAAGATTCCCCTTTTTGGTCTTAGGGATGGATGATCGATTGTGGCCCAAATTGAATGAGAAAAAAGGTATAGATCTTCTCGATCCTAATTTAGAAGTCCCATAATGCTTGTTTCAAGTGGTATACATTTTAATTAGCCTCGATAGTAATTAAAAGTCCCTTTAAACATTGGGGACATCAAGTTTCAATTTGGATCCAAATGGGACTCATTCCAGTTATAGATTCCCATTTTTGGTCATTGGGATGGTCGATCAATGGCCTCCCCAATTGAATGAAAAACAAGGTTTAGATCTTCTCCATCCTCATTTAAGAGTCTCTTAATGCTTGTTTCAAGTGGTATTTATTATCATTGGTCTCCATACTAAATAAAACTCTCGGTTAGGCATTTGGGGACATGAAGTTTCCATATGGATCCAAATAGGACTCATTCGAGTTCTTGATTCCCATTTTCGGTTGTTGGTGATGTTGATCATTGCTGTCCATAATTGAATGAGAAATAAGGTTCTTCTCCTTCTTCACTTAGGAGTCCCCAAATGGTTGTTTCAAGTGATATTCACTGTCATTGGGCTCCATACTCATTAAAAGTCTTTTTTAAACATTTGTGGACGTGAAGTTCCCATTTAGATCCAAATGGGACACATGCCAGTTCTAGATTCCCGTTTTAGGTCTTTGGGATAGTTGGTCAATGGTCTCCCCAGTTGAATCAGAAAAAATGTATAGATCTTCTCCATCCTCATTTAGAAGTCCTCTAATGCTTATTTCAAGTGGTTTTCATTTTCACTAGCCTCCATATTCATTAGAAGTCCCTTTAAACATTGGGGACATAAAATTCCAATTTCTATCCAAATGGGAGTCTTCCAGTTCTATATTCCCGTTTTTGGTATTTGGGATGGTTGATCAATGTCTCCCCAATTGAATGAAAAGCAAGGTTTAGATCTTCTCCATCCTCATTTAAGAGTCCCTTAATGCTTCTTTCAAGTGGTATTTATTGTCATTGGCCTCCATACTTATTAAAACTCCTTTTTAAGCATTTGGGGACATGAAGTTTCCCTTTGGATCTAAACAGGACTCATTTCAGTTCTAAATTCCCGTTTTTGGTCTTTGGGATTGTTGATAAATGGTATCCTCAATTGAATGAGAAACAATGTCTAGATCCTCTCTAATTGCATTTAGGAGTCCCCTAATGGTTGTTTCAAGTGCTATTCATTGTTATGCGGCTCCATACTCATTAAAAGTCCACTCATTCCATTTCTAGATTCCTATATCTGGTCTTTAGGATTGTTGATAAATGGTTTTCCCAATTGAATAAGAAACAAGGTCTAGATCTTTTCCTTCTTCATTTAGGAGTCCCCTAATGGTTGCTTCAAGGTGTATTCATTCTCTTTGGGCTGCATACCCTTTAAAAGTCATTTTTATGCTTTTTGGGACAAAAAAGTTCCGATTTGGATCCAAATGGGACTCATTCCAGTTCAAGATTCCCGTTTTTGGTCTTTTGGGATGGTTGATCAATGATGGTCCCAATTGAATGAGAAACAAGGTCTAGATCTACTTATTCTTTATTTAAGAGTCCCATAATGATTGTTTTAAGTGGTATTCATTGTCATTTGTCTTTTGGGATGGTTGATCAATAGTGGCTCCAATTGAATGAGAAACATGGTCTAGATATTCTCCATCCTCATTTAGAAGACCTCTAATGCTTGTTTCAAGTGGTATTCATTTTCATTAGCCTCCATATTCATTAAAAGTCCTTTAAACATTGGGGACATCAAGTTCCAATTTGGATCCAAATGGGACTCATTCCAGTTCTAGATTCCTGTTTTTGGTTTGTGGGATGGTTGATCAATTGTCTCCACAATTGAATGAAAAACAAGGTTTAGATCTTCTCCATCCTCATTTAAGAGTCCCCTAATGCTGTTTCAAGTGGTATTTATTGTCATTGGCCTCCATACTCATTAAAACTCTCTTTTAAGCATTTGGGGACATGAAGTTCCCATTTTGATCCAAACAGGACTCATTCCAGTTCTTGATTCCCGTTTTTCCTCTTTGGGATTGTTGATAAATGGTATCCTCAATTTAATGAGAAACAAGGTTTAGATCTTCTCTTTTGTATTTAGGAGTCCCCTAATTGTTGTTTTAAGTGGTATTCATTGTTATTCGGCTCCATACTCTGTAAAAGTCCACTTTAAGCATTTGGGGACAAGAAGTTCCCTTTTTGATCCAAATGGGATTCATTCCAATTCTAGATTCTCGTTTTTGATCTTTGGGATTGTTGATTAGTGTTATCTCCAAATGACTGAGAAACAAGCTCTACATCTTCACCTTCTTCATTTAATAGTTCCCTAATGATTGTTTTAAGTGTTACTCATTGTCACTGGACTCCATACTCATTAAAAGTCCTTTTTAAGCATTTGGGGACTTGAAGTTCCGATTTGGATCCAAAAGGGACCCATTCCAGTTCAAGATTCCCGTTTTTGGTCTTAGGATGGATGATCAATTCTAGCCCCAATTGAATGAGGAACAAGGTCTCGATATTCTCCATCCTCATTTAGAAGTCCCCTAATGCTTGTTTCAAGTGGTATTCATTTTCATTAGCCTTCGGCCCTTTAAGCATTGGGGACATCAATTTCCAATTGGGATCCAAATGGGACTCATTTCTTTTCTAGTTTCCCGTTTTTGGTCTTTGGGATGGTTGGTCAATGGTCTCCCCAATTGAATGAGAAACAAAGTCTAGATCTTCTCCATCCTCATTTATGAGTCGCCTAATTCTTCTTTCAAGTGGTATTTATTGTCATCAGCGTCTACACTCATTAAACTCTCTTTTAAGCATTTGGGGACATGAAGTTCCCATTTGGATCCAAACAGGACTCATTCCAGTTCTAGATTCCCGTTTTTTGTCTATGGGATTGTCGAATAATTGTGTCCTCAATTGAATAAGAAACAAGGTATAGATCTTTTCTTTCTGCATTTAGGAGTTCCCTAATAGTTGTTTCAAGTGGTATTCATTGTCATTGGGATCCATACTCATTGAAAGTCCACTTTAAGCATTTGGGGGAGATGAGGTTCTCATTTGGATCCAAATTGGAGTCATTCCATTTATTGATTCCTGTTTTTGGTCTTTGGGATTGTTGATCAATGGTTTTCCCAATTGAATAAGAAACAAGTTCTAGATCTTCTCCTTCTTTATTTAGGAGTCCCCTAATGGCTGTTTTAAGTTGTATTCATTGTCCTTGGGCTGCGTATTCTTTAAAATTCCTTTTTAAGCATATTGTGACATGAAGTTCCGATTTGGATCCAAATGGGACTCATTCCAGTTCAAGATTCTGATTTTTGATATTAGGGATGGTTGATCAATAGTGGTACCAATTGAATGAGAAAAAGGTCTAGATCTTCTCCATCCTCATTTAGAAGTCCCCTAATGGTTGTTTCAAGTGGTATTCATTTTCATTAGCCTCCATATTCATTAAAAGTCCCTTCAAACATTGGGGACATCAAGTTCCAATTTGAATCCAAATGGGACTCATTTCAGTTCTAGATTCCTCTTTTTGGTCTTTGGGATGGTTGATCAATGGTCTCCCCAACTGAATGAAAAACAAGGTTTAGATCTTCTCCATCCTCATTTAAGAGTCCCCTAATGCTTGTTTCAAGTGGTATTAATTGTCATTGGCCTTCATAATCATTAAAACTCTCTTTTAAGTATTTGGGGACATGAGGTTCCCATTTGGATCCAAACAGGACTCATTCCAGTTCTTGATTCCCGTTTTTGGTCTTTGGTATTGTTGATCTATGCTGTCCATAATTGAATGAGAAATAAGGTTCTTCTTCTTCTTCTTCATTTAGGAGTCCCCTAATTGTTGTTTCAAGTGGTATTCACTGTCATTGCGCTCCATACTCATTAAAAGACCCTTTGAAGCATTTGCGGACATGAAGTTCTCATATAGATCCAAATGGGATACATTCCAGTTCTAAATTCCCGTTTTTGGTCTTGGGTTGGTTGGTCAACGGTCTCCTGTGGGAACCGGAATTCACCTCAATGTATTTTCGTAAAGTCAATGTGAGGATCCGAGAATCTTGCGAGAGAAAACAGAAAATAAAGTGAAAGATCAAAAAAGGAAACTAGGTCAAAAAGAGAATGAACTTTTATATTCTGTTACAAGCGGTAGGGATCGATCCTTATTTATACTAAAACAACCTAAGTCCTAAATAGCCAAAGTTTCGATGTGGGACAAAGGTCCTTTCATTTTTCCAACGATTTTTCCATAAATCATCAAGGAAACTTTGAGAACCTTCCATAAATCGGTTTCAGCCCTTGTCGGTCCATCCTTACATCTTGGCCCAATTCGATAGACGAAACATCGCGATGTTTCTAGAAACTTACAAAACATCGATATGTTCATGAAAAGACCCTGAAGACGAAGAACGAAGCAAAATCAAACGAAACAAAGAGTGTCAGCCAGCTCGGTCAGCATTTCCTACCGAGCTGGACAGAAGGCAGCATGTTGACCGTCCAACTCGGTAGCGTGGGTGCAGGAAATGCTGAACTGGCTTGCTTCCAGGTCTATGATGTCGTCAAGCTCGGAATACAGGATGAGAAGAGATCTTCCGATAAGTCGTGGGATGCATCCACCTCAGTATGCTGAAGGGTGTCGACCAGCTCAGTATCCAGAAGGGCAGTTTTTACCGAGCTGACTGGCATGTGTCGTCCAGCTCGGTAGGATTGGTGAAGGAAACACCCAGCTAGCTGCTCCAAGCTTCCATACCGAGCTTGACTACAACTCCCAACTTGTGGATGGCATAACTTTTCTCATAAGTTTTTTGGAATTTTCTGCATGAAACCAACCTGATTATCTCATGTACCGAGCTGGATGTAAGAGTGGGATGCTCATGTGCTGAATGCTGATTTTGGACACCATTCCCTACCGAGCTAGACAGCAGGCAGCATGCTGACCGTCCAGCTCGGCCAATTTTGGCTTGTTTTTTATCTCCTTAATAAACTCAGTGTTGCCGGAGATTTTTCGTAAAAGTTTTTCCGAAAGACAGTTTAGGATAAGTTTTTTGGAATTTTTAGTAAAGTTTTTCAGGAAAACTGTTCAAGATAAGTTTTTCCGAAAATTTCGTATGAAAACACCTTGCCCACTAAGTTTACCGAGCTGGATGGCAGGACGGAGCATTCATATGCTGAATGCTGACTTTGGCAAGCATATTCTACCGAGCTGGACGGTAGGCAGCATGCTGACCGTCCAACTTGCCCAGTTTGGCTTGTGAGCCTCTTCCATTGAAAACTTTAAGTGTTTCCGGAGATTTTCCGTAAAAGTTTTTCCGAAAGACTGGTTAGGAGAAGTTTTTCGGAATTTTTAATAAAGTTTTTCCGGAAAACTGTTCAAGATCAGTTTTTTAGAATCTTAGTAAAATTTTCCGGAAAACTGTTCAAGATAAGTTTTTCCGAGAATTTTCGTATGAAAACACCTTGCCCACTAAGTTTACCGAGCTGGATGGCAGGACGGAGCATTCATGTGCTGAATGCTGACTTTGGCAAGCATATTCTACCGAGCTGGACGGTAGGCAGCATGCTGACCGTCCAGCTTGCCCAGTTTAGCTTGTGAGCCTCTTCCATTGAAAAATTTTAAGTGTTTCCGGAGATTTTTCGTAAAAGTTTTTCCGAAAGACTGGTTAGGAGAAGTTTTTCGGATTTTTTAATAAATTTTTTCCGGAAAACTGTTCAAGATAAGATTTTTAGAATCTTAGTAAAATTTTCCGGCAAACTGTTCAAGATAAGTTTTTCCGAGAATTTTTGTATGAAAACACCTTGCCCACCAAGTCTACCGAGCTGGATGGCAGGAAGGAGCATTCATGTGTTGAATGCTGACTTTGGCCAGCATATTCTATTTTTCGATTTTTTGGATTCTCGAAACTATAAATGGTAGCATGGATGAGCAATGAGTGTGTGTATACACTCCCACTCCCCCCTTTTTTGTTTTGGGGGGACAGCTGCACCGAAGGTCGGTTGCCTACGTACCTTTTGTCGAGGATCAAGCCGTCTCGTAGTTCAGTTTGTTNTTTTTTTTTTTTTAGCGGCAAGACTTTCGAGTTGTTCGAAGTTTTAAACTCGAAGTAATGGCGCTGATTTTTATTCTTAGAGATAGGATGAGGACTAAGTCTCCATATCCTGAGCTTGGGATTGCTC
>OVBI01003604.1:0-11481 GCA_900406495.1 Sisymbrium altissimum | reverse complement strand
CACGTGGTTTGGACGGCGACGTGTTTCGAATTGGACTATTCGATGGAAAACAATACTATACTGGCTATACGTTTGCAGACGTATTACCAGTGTTTGAAAAGTACAAAGCATATGACTGTCATGTGTATATACATAACCTAGACTTCGACCTTTCCAAGATCATAGCAGAGTTACGTGATTATGCCGAACCGACATTTAATAACTCGCTATTTATCAATGGTAATATAGTAACGTTTACCGCTTCTCATATTATACTACATGATAGCTTCCGATTGCTACCGTCTTCACTTGAAAACTTATGTAGAGATTTCGACCTTTTAGAAGGCGGGAAGATGGATATTGTCGATTATATGGAAGAAAACAATTATGGTATTTATAATGTAAAAAACCGTAAATTGAACAAGAGACTTACAAAAGGTAATTTCTTTACAACCGTAGATAAGGATGACCCTGTTCTATGTGAGTACATGGAATATGATTGTCGTAGCTTATATAAAATCTTAGAAATTGTAATAGGTCTATCAAAATTAGAAGTTGAACAATTTATTAATTGTCCGACTACGGCTTCCCTTGCTAAAACAGTTTATAAAGAACAGTATAAGAAAGATTATAAAGTTGCTATTTCTACAAAACAATATAATCATAAACAGATAGGAAAAGGATTAGAAGCCTTTATTAGAAAAGGTTACTATGGAGGGAGAACCGAAGTTTTCACACCTAGAATAGAAAATGGATATCATTATGACAAAAATAGCTTATATCCGTATGTTATGAAAATGGCTGAAATGCCTGTTGGGTATCCGAATGTATTGGATAATGAAGAAGCGGAACTTTCTTTTGATTTATGGAAAAGAAGAAAATATGGAGCAGGTTTTATACATGCGAAGGTGCATGTACCTGAAGATATGTATATTCCTATCCTACCTAAAAAAGACTATACAGGTAAATTGATTTTTCCAGTTGGCAAAATAGAAGGTGTTTGGACATTCCCGGAATTAGCGTTAGCAGAAGCGGAAGGATGTAGAATAGAAAAAATTGAGAGTGGTGTGGTATTTGAGAAAACAGCACCTGTCTTTCGTGAATTTATTTCGTATTTTGAGGAAATAAAAAATACAAGTAAAGGCGCTAAACGGGCATTTTCTAAACTTATGCAGAATGCTTTGTATGGAAAATTTGCAATGCAGCGGGAACGCATCATGTATGCTGATATTTCTGAGAGAGATAAACTTGAGGCAGAAGGACATACAGTAAGCGAAATTATATATGATATGAATGGAATTCGAATGGAATTTTTAGAGTATGATGGATATGCTAAGGCTGAATATATTCAACCACATATTTCAGCATATATTACTTCTATTGCTAGAATACTATTATTTAAAGGTTTGAAGTACGCGCATGAAAAAGGAATTTTGGCTTATTGTGATACGGACAGTTGCGCAACAACTACGAAATTTCCTGATAAAATGGTGCATGATAAGGAATATGGTAAGTGGAAGTTAGAAGGGTATGTTATTGAAGGGCTCTATTTCCAACCAAAAATGTACGCGGAAAAAGCTATTAATACCGATGGTGAATATGAGGAAGTATTACGAATGAAAGGCGTTCCGAAATGGGTAGTAGAGGAACAACTAGATTATAATACGTTTAAAAAGTGGTACTTACAAGTAAAAAGAGGAAAAGCGGAAATTCCTATTTATAAAGGCGGGGAACGTGTTCAAAAATTCTTGACGAAATCTAAAAATAATATAGAAATGAATGAACTAGCGGAAATGCATAAAACAATTAATTTTGCTAGGGAACAAAAAAGAAACATTGACCTAAATAAAAATACTACCTCACCTCTAGTTCGTAATGACTATGGGGAAAATAAGGACGAAAAGTCAGAGTATGAGTTTGATGAATGGTATGAAAGATTGGAAGAGTTTAATGATGATATGAATGCGGTAGAGGAACTTTGTATGAAGTTTGGAAAGATACAAATACCAGAGAAAAAGCAAAGGAAGCTATACGGACTTTATAAAGAGTATTCTTCAAAAGCGAAAGCTATGTGTTTTTCAAATGAGGGACTACCGATTCAAGATTGGTGTAAAAAGACAGGATGGGACATGAAAGAACTATTAGGTGAATTAAGTTTCTTATAATAGGGAGTGACGAAAATGTTGACGCCAAGGGAACAGGATACGTTAGAATGTATAAGCGGGTATATGGAAGAGTTTGGGTTCGCGCCAAGCGTGCGAGATATGGCGAGTCGAATGTACGTAAGTCATAAGACAGCACATCGCTATTTAATGCAATTGGAAAGTAAAGGACGTATTAGGAGAGTACATCAAAGACCTAGAGCCATCCAGTTGTTATAAGGAGGGAAAAGGTATGCGTGACAAATTGCTCGACTTTATCATCGAACTATCACAATCTAGCAAACAAGTCGTAAGCAAGTCGTATGTCATTGATAGACTGATGCAAGTAACAAAAGAAGACTACAAGGAACTAGAAAAGAATGTGGAGGGGAAGAAGGATGACTGATAAACAGTATGCGGATTGTTGGAAAGCATTAAGGAGACAAGCAAAACCGACATTACTTGAAACCATGAAGGCAATAGAGATTCTTGTTGAACAAGGAATAGTAGAAAAGGACTAGCAAAGTTGCTAGTCTTTTTTATTTGTCCAAAATGACACACGTGTGACGTTATGCGGAACACTCGTTCGTATTATAGTATACATATAGCGAACAAACATTCGATAAGGAGTGTGACAAAGTGGATGCTTTAACGGAACTAATCATAGCTAACAATAAAGTGGAAATGCTTGTGCGTCATGCAACTACGATTATGACAAAAGAACAAACTCTTAAATTAAAAAACCTTATATCTGATGATGGATTAAAAGCAATGATAGAAACTAGAATTTCTGATTTATACAAATCGAATTAAGGGGTGTGACATATGGAAAGAAGAAAAGCATGTGAAGACGAACTGAAAGCATTAGAGGAAGAACATGAACGTGTACCATTTTTAAAAACAACGGGCATGGGTAAAACTTTCTTGTCAATAAATAATCTCCAATTCTTCGCCAAAAAGAAGGAAGAGGAAGAAGAGGAAGAGTTTGAAGAGGTTGAGGAAGAGGAAGAAGAGGAAGACGAAAAGCCGAAACCAAAACGTAAACCAAAATCAAAAAGTGAGGAGGATGCACCACAATGGGCAAAGACATTCATGTCGACGATACAGGAAGTAATAAAGCCGAAGGAACAGGAAGCGGGGGCGCAAAAAGTACCAGTACCACCGAAACCAAAAGTCGAGGAAGAGGAAGAACCGGAAGTGGAGGAACTGGAGGAAGAGGACAACAAACCGAAGAAGAAAAGCTTCCTAAGTTGGTTCCTGTAGACGTTCCGGGGAAAGAAGAAGAAAAGGCGGAGATTGATGCAAAGTTAGAAGAGAAGCGCAAAAAGGACAGGGAACGAAAAGCCCGTTCACGCGCGAATGCAAAATCTTCCCCACGATCTAAAGGAAAAGCAAAAGCACCGTCAATGGAAATCTTTCAATTAAAACCAATTCTAATGACAGTGTCACAAATGGTGGCTACCCGTGAAGGGTTCGAAATATGGGCTTTAAGTGAAACCGAAATTGATACGCTATGTGAACCGATAGAGAACATGTTAGCAAAAACGTCAGCACTTGAAAAAGTCGGGGAAAATAGTGACGCGATTGCACTTGCTATCGCATGTTTTACAATCTTTGTACCAAAATTCTTGATGTGGAATGCCACACGAAAACAAAAGAAAGCGCAGGTGGTAACAAATTATGCTAAACCAATTCAACCTACCGGAAACGCCGGGGGAAACAAAACAAGAGAGACTGGAACAAGTAGCGGACCAAGTGCTAGACCATCTACCGTTTCCGGTCAAAGTTTTAGCGGGGAACTCAATCAACTCATTCCGGCAAGCGCTCCATTTTGAGGACTTTGACGAGCAAATCGACAATGGTCTTGAAAAGCTGAAAGAAGTGATTGACTATGTCCAATACGGTACTTATCCGAGCGAGTAGGTGTATCTATTCTATACCGCTAGGTGATTGGCACAAGAATTGGAAACCTTGTTTTCCGTTCGTTGAAGAATGGTCTGTCACGGTAGGCGAAAAGTATGTTGTTTTTGAATACAAAGAACATTGCTACCGTATGGACGAACACTTTTTCAATGCTTTATTACCACGCGTTCCGTATGCGTCACGAAAGCAAGCTCTTAAAAATGGTAAAGGTGTTTTGCGGACGGAAAGGAGTTATGACAAGAAGGGTGTGAAGAAACATGAATGGCATCCCGACTGACGAACATGTCTTTATTGCAGGGAAAACAGGTAGTGGGAAGTCATTTCTTGCTGAAGTGTATTTAGCCGGGTATGAACATGTTGTGATGTTAGATACAAAAGGACAATGTTTGGAGCGTAGGAAGAAAGGCAAGGAACTTTGGTACGGGTTACGGGAAGGCAAAGACTTTGTACTGGTCGAGACACTGGAAGAAGTAGCCGAAGCCCGGACAAAGAAAATTATTTATTGTCCAATTCCAGAAGAACAGGACGAAGAACATTATGACGCGCTTATGAAGTGGGTGTATGAGCGCGAAAATACCATTCTATGGATTGACGAATTGATGCAGGTTGCCCCGTCTCCTACAAAGTATCCGTTCCATTTGCGCGCACTTATGACGCGCGGGCGTAGTAAGGAAGCGACGGTATGGGCATGTACACAAAGACCCGCTACAATCCCGATTGATGTGTTTAACAATTCCAGTCACTTCTTTATTTTCGATTTAAATATTCCGGCTGACCGTGACCGCATTGTAAAAGCTACAGGGTGTCCGGAGTTTTACGAAAAGCCCGGTAAGTATAACTTTTGGTATATGCGGGATAGTGACGATGAACCTGTTCGCGCCACTTTGAAACTTTGAAAGGGGGTGACAATGTGGAGGGTAAATTTGCAGGGGTCGGACTCAAAAATATTATTGTCCTATGGCTCATGTTCATTTTATTAACAGTCATGGCAAAAGCGATTTTAACAAAACATCCGGTGAAAGGACTTAGTGAAGTTGTCCAAGCCGTATAACAAGGAGGAAAAGAAAATGGGTAAACTATTTAGCCCGTCTTGGTGGGTATCTATGTTTGTATCAACATTTGTCACAATGTTTTTCATTTATCTAATTAAAAAAGGTTCTGAGAAGTACAATATTCCGGTTGTAAGACCGATTGCGGAGGCGGTATAACATGCACGTAGTTGATATTTTAGATGTAAATATGAATCGAATTAATACGCATTTCAGTGCAACAAAACCAACGTTTCAACAATTAGTGGATTATAAAAATCGCTATGAAAACGGTGCGTTTGTGGCAACGTCTGAGCGTTTTGCGGAATTTGAATTATTCGAGGGCGCGCGTAAAGAACGTTTAGCGGAAGAGCAAAAGCAAGCGGAATTAGAACGTATTAAAAAAGCCCAACAAGCTGAAGGAGGAACAAACTAATGGCACAACAGAAAGAGCAATATTCACCGCAACAACGCGCGATGATTTGGGCAACGTCAACGCGTCAATATCAACAAACATTGCCTACACAAGTAGTCACACAAGAGGGTATGACACTTGATTTCACATTGCCGAAAGCGCGTTTATTAACAAAGATATGGTTACATGTCAAAGCCGTAGCCACGTTGAAAAGCTCTAGCGGGAACATTCAACGTGACCCGATGTCTCCATATGGTATTTTACGTCGAGTAGAACTCAACTTAAATAACGGCTTCTCACCTTACATTGTATCAGGTAAAGAACTGTTTATGTATAACGTTTTACGACAACATCCAGACGTGTTATTACCAGGTGCAAATAAACAATCATTAAACTTTGTGGAAAACGTAGCAACAACAGCCGGTAAAGATAATGAAATTCAATTTACCGTTCCGATCCCTGTAAGTTTAAATGACCGTGACCCTGTAGGTATGGTTATGTTACAAAACAATACGGCTAACGTGAATCTAACAGTATCCGTTGACCAACTAGCGAATGCGTACAAATTAAATGCGTCAAATAGTGACCAAGTGACATTTAAATCTATGTCCATTACACCTGTTATCGAAACGTTTTCGATTCCTTCTATCCCGGGCGGTCAACCGGATATGTCTGTACTGAAACTCGTACAATCGAAGTCGGACTTATTCTCGGGCGGAGGACAAAATATTTTAAAACTAAACGTAGGGACGATTTATCGTAAACTACTATTCTATATCGAGGATTCAAACGGGAAACCGTTAGAGCCAAAAGACTTTACTGGAAATATGGAGCTTGTCTTTAACCAAGCGGACACGCCATACAATATCAAGCCGGAAGTATTGGTTCATAAAAACCATTCTGACTTAGGATACCCACTTCCACCGGGTGTGTATTGCTTCGATTTCAGTAATCAAGGTGTACCGAATTTAGGCGGTAGCCGTGACTATATTGATAGTGAGCGATTAACGGAATTTTGGTTCCGATTTAGCACACAAGTAGGCGGGAAAGTCACTGTAGTATCAGAAACATTATCACGATTACAAATGTAAGGGGCTTTATGCTCCTTACCTATTTATAAGGAGGGAACAGAATGGGACTGAATCATTACTATCATGATTTATACCCGGATACGGGGTTTCGTACAACAAGCGGAACGACTGTAGCGGAAATGGGTGACCAAGTTGTATTAGTGGATGAAAAGGATATTAAGACAGACGTAAAGCCAAAGAGTGACCCAGTAACAGGGGCAAGCATTTGGAAGTCGATTGGTCTATTTATCATCATCATAATTGCATTCGGTTATGTGGCGGGGAGGTTGTAAGTTATGGACGCTCAAATGGTAGGTCAATTAATTGGTAGCTATGGATTTCCGATTTATATGTGTATCCTTTTTGCTACCTCTATGAAAAAGACACTAGAAGGCGTTACACAATCTATCAATTCGAACACGCAAACAATCAATTCTAATACACAAATCGTAATGCAATTACAACAAAAAATAGAGCAAATGGGTGGTAAGGCGCATGAGTAAATCATTAATTCTAGTTGTCGCTATTCTCGCTCTATGGTTCTTTGTAATCCGCAAGAAAAAAGCGAAGGCGTGATGTGACATGAACAACGACGCAAAGGGTTTAACGTTTCTCACTCTATCCCTTTTATTTTTATGGCTCGTGTTTGACGATTTTGTCGGAAAGAAACGTCTATCAAAATTGGCGCAAATGATGACGCCGGACTTATCACTTCCAAGCGCTGGAGAGGTCGCGGAGAAAGTGGTGGATGGTGCAAAAGAGTCTGTAAAAGAAACAACAAAGAATACAAGGGAAGCACAAAAAGAAGCGGATAAAAAAGCGGGTGAAATTCTGTTTGAAAAACCTGCAAAGAATGAAAAAGACCCCAAAAAGAAAGAAGTGTTAGAACGTCTTTCTGAACAGAGTAAGAAACGTGCCGAAACGAACGCGTATAAAGATAAGGGGTGGCTCGGATACAGTTGGGAGGACTTATTTGAGGATACGTGGGGTACGGTGAAAGGGTGGTTTAAATGAAAGAATTTACGGAGTCAATGCCATTCGTCATCTTCTTTATGTCCGTGACCGTCCTATTGCAATCCTTCACAAATGAACGTGTAACAAATGGTTTTTTGCTACTCGTGTTAATGAGTATGGTTGTTACAAATTCGGACAAGTTTATAAAACTATTAAATGAGGTGAGAGTATGACAAAAGTATTCGATATGATCGCGGGAATTGGAATGCTCATTGGTATTTATTTGTTCCTTTCAAATGGTCGAGAAACAGTGTCAATCATTGAAGCAATGGGTAAAAACTCAATTGCGGGCATTAAAACATTACAAGGACGATAGGAGGGATTCACATGGATTACAAGCGCGACAATTTAAACCGTCACGCGTTCCGTGCATTGGACAAACCTGTATATGAACCCTCTATCAATCTGAATGTGGAGTTTGACGAGTATCTCGGCTCTTATGCCTTATTAGTAAAGCATACGGCAAAGCAACCGAAAATGGTGGTTGCTGACCCGATAAAAGAACCGTGGGAGAAAACACGACCAAACTTGCAAAATGAACAAATCCGAAGAGAGGATTTCCCGCAAGGCTATTATTTCGGAAATCCAATTATGGGGGTGTAGGGAATGCCAGAATTTGAAAGACTCGACCCTCCTGCAAGTGGTGGGAGTGGCGGAAAACATAAACCGAAGTTTGACAAAAAACAAAAGATGCTATTACTAGGGGGCGGAATTGCCGTCGTCCTAGTGGCTCTTTTTATGAACAAGGCGAAACATAGCGGTGGTTCTTCACAAGAAGCCGTAGAGGAAGAATTGAAGGATTACTATACAAACTATCCAACGCTCGGAAGTCAAAACAGTGTCGTGCAAGACGGGATGAACACACTAGTCGGAAGACAAGAGGAAATGTTAAACGCCATGTTGGAAGCACAAGGGAAGAAAGACCCGGCTGAACTAACAAAGATTTATGTCACGTTCGACAGTAGTGAGGACGCCTTAAAACGTCAACAATATTTAATTAATGCCGGAGCAAGTACGACGTATGTCAGAAAACAATTTATTGAAAATGGATGGGCGGGCGCAAAGGATTACTACGTTGTAGAAGCATACGGGAAAGACCGTCAAGAAATGGCTGACCTTGTGAAAAAAGGTGTCCAAGACAAACAGTGGGGCGGAATGGAAGTCGGGAAAGTGAAGACCGGGGACGCACCAAGTTATGGCGCACATTCTAGGAGTTATTAATGGCTTTAGATGTTAGACCATTCATAAACGACGCCCAACGAATCCAAAAAGAAACAGGAATCCCTGCTTCTATTATTCTAGGTCAAATGGTCTTTGAATCTAGTGGTAGCAACCCCGGTGGAATGTCCGGACTTGCCTATAACTCGAAAAATTTATTTGGTATCAAAGGTGTAGGACCTGCCGGGACAACGACTGTATGGTCAATGGAATACGACAAAGGTGGTGGACGTGTTTCCGGATTCCGGAAATACAATTCTTATTACGAATCCATGCTTGACCATGCACGACTCTTACAAACACCGCGCTATGCTTCCCAACTACAAAACGCGAAAACATTCGAGGATTTCGCGCGCGGGATTAAGGCGGGCGGATACGCAACTGACCCGAATTATGCGGGGCAACTGATTTCTATTATTAAACAAAATGGATTAGATAAGTACGACGACGGGACGCCATACACCGGAGAAGGAAGCGTTCCTGCTGGTGGAGGGAGTGATAAACGTGGAATATTCACAAGCGTCGCTAATGGTGTCATTCGTGCCTTGCTTATTCTATTGGCTTTTGTGGCTTGTGTTCTCTTTTTTGCCAAGGCATTCCCGCAAGTGGAAGCTACGGCAAAGAGTGGAGCAAAGAAAGTTACAAAGTCTTCCCCACGATCTAAGGGATATAAAAAAGTAAAACCGAAAGGCGGTGCTACGAATGGCGGAACTACAGGGACTCAAACTAAACGACAAGTTGAAGCAAGTATATGACAAGGCGTTATCCCTTGGTTTGCGATTCACAAGCGGATACCGCCCCGGTTCTACCGGACCAAGTGGGAGACCGGATAGCCATTCCCAAGGCATGGCTATGGACTTCGCGGGTTCAAAAGATAAAATGGACGAATTTGCAAAATGGGCGAAAACGTCACCGCTATTTACGGAAGTGTTATGGCAAACGGCTGGGCACTACGATCATGTACACGTCGGGTGGCAAGAGGGAAAACACCAAGCCGGAAAGATGTACGTAGGCGATAAAACATTGATAGACAGGCCAACGGGTGACGGTGGCGGTGCGCTAAGTACGGGTACGGCTTCCCCAAATTCCGACAAAGGATTTATTACAAGTGCATTTATGGGAATCATACGCGCCGTTATGATCTTGGTGTTTTTAATTATAGCTGTATATTTCTTCTTCCAAGCCTTCCCAGATATGAAAGTAAAACTACTATAAGGAGTTGAGAACATGACGAAGGATAATACATGGCGTGAGGTCACACTCACATTACCGCCTAGAATGGCGTATACACACGTATTTGAAGATACAAAACCAAATCACTATGACATTAACAATCTATCTGTAGCGACGCTATACGCGGGCGTACGTGTCCTACCAAGTCCACACGAATATGAACTAATGGTTCCAAGTAACGGGCGTAACATCCTAGCAAGAAAAGAAGGGTCTTCCCAAATTGAAATTTACAATGATAGTGACGTCACGGCGCGTATCATTTTAACAACATTCAACGAACCATTTAACCCGGCTGTACTTGCTAATAGTGCAAGTAGTACAAGTGGCGGGGGTGGCGGTGGTGCTACAGATGGAAACGTCATTGTAAAAGGATTCTCAAGCGCGCTTCCTGCCGGAAATAACAATCTAGGAAAAGTAGTTGTGACGGAAATGCCTACCGTTCCAATTGAGTTTAAAACATTACCATCGGGTACAAATATGATTGGTAACGTAGGTGTCACGAAACTACCACCACTTGCTGAAGGTACAAGTCATATCGGAAGTGTAAACGTAGAAGGCGGGGTTTCTATTGCGAGTATGCCACCTGTACAGGTTACGAATGACCCTGTTCGAGCTTCTTGTATTGCGTGGGAAGGAACAATTAGTGTAAATCATGTTGTGTTCGATATGGGACAGCATGACGTACTTAAATTCAATTATATTTTGAATGAAGGGGATACAGATTTATTTATAAACTTTGATTCATATCAAGCGACTCCTAACGATCTAAAAGGAGCCGGATTAACGGGTAGAGCTGCTACTATCAGAATGCGACCAGGTGAATCTATTACAGACTTTACAAGAAAAACAAGCAAGGTCAATATGATTCGTACAAGCGGTTCTGGAACTGTCCGTATTTTGGGGGTGTAAAATATGGCTTTGATTAAACCGTTTCCAGTAATAGAAACAAAAACAAAGAGGTTACCCCAAACGAATGAACGACCTCTTTATTACAAGGTTGCTAGAATTCAATCAAGAAACCCGGTTGATAGCGCGGAAGGGTCTGTTCTACAAGGACAACTTTTCCCGCAAAGTAACTTTGGATTCACGGGTACAGCGCAACCGTTATACACCTTTTCATTCGGTGTTCGAAACGGTGGACCTGCTTCACTTCTCAAACCGTCCTTACTGAAAGTAGGAGATTCTCGTGAAGATAGTTACCGCTTTGAAGTATACAAAGACCCGGAAGGATTTCACATCCTATATCTTGTTCTATCTCCTTATTCAAGGGGTGGTGTAATCGTCTACCATTCGATTGAATGTAAAGAGTATTTTGAGGTAGACATGGAGTTTACCGAGCGTGGGTATACCCTTGTTTGGTCAAGTGTAACAGGTGATACACAAGGCGTATATGAAGGTGGGCGACGACTATTAACCGAGAACAAAGCCGAAGAACTCTATTTGAAAAAGAATACAATAGG
>OVBI01003603.1:0-11497 GCA_900406495.1 Sisymbrium altissimum | reverse complement strand
ACCAGTTGTCCCAATTATATCCACTACCAACTAATACCAGTTGTACTAGTTATATCCCACTTTTATTTGTACCATTTGTTCCATTTGTTCTATTTACTATAGTTGTACTAGTTGGATTATCATCACTGTCAACTTCGATTTTACATTTCAAGTTATACAATCCGATCTGTAGTTTATCACTGTAACATGCTATTGCACTTCGAAACTAAGTTAAAATCATCCAAAAATGGATCCCTAATGAATAAATAATTCGATCCTAAAAGAGGATCTCTCATTGTTCAAAAAACGAAAATTTAAGAGAAGGAAGATGAAGAACAAACCTTTGTGAAACAGAGGGGACAGAGAAGAAGATTTCGATTCTTTCTCCCTCAAGAAGACAGCTCCGTTTTCTGGGTTCGACCGCCAAGCAAAGAGAGACAGAGAGACACAGCTCGTTTTTTTTTTCTTTCTTTCTTTTTTCCTGTCTGCGAAGAGGGAGCATGAGAAGAGAGGAATATTGAATTAACGTTATTCTTTATTCTTTATGTTGGTGGTTGAAGAATGGTTGAGTTGTGATTGGTTATTTAATGATTTGGATTTGATTTGGTTTGTTTGTTGAATAAAAAAATAGATTCATTAAGGGTAGGAAAGAGTTTTCCACCCTTTTAACACTATAGAGAATTTTTTAACACCAGATAGAATTTTTGACCCTTCCCCAACACCATATGAGATTTTGATTCTCATAAACTGGTATTTTTTTTTGTTGTAGGGGTTACAAAAAAGGTTTTTACAGTCATTTTTTTATAGGAATTATAATTATAAAGTATTATTAATAATTTTTAAGAATATAGATAAAAAATTAAAGTTAAAGATAATTCATATAGCCCCATAAATCATTTCCTTATTCTATATTAGAATCTACATTAATTTTGAATTTATAAAAAATTAATATTATTTTCCTTTAAAATATATACGGAGGATAGAGAATTAGTAAAAGTGCTTTATCTTTATGAAATTTATTCTCTGAGTTGAACCAAATTGATAAATCTTCAACAACGTAACTACTTCTTTACTCCCATTTATTTAACTAGTTATATTGAATCCTAACAATGATATAGAACCGTATATCTTAAAAGTCGACATGCATTTAGTTATTAATTCCTGTAGCATCAAAGCTACAATTGTTGTTCAAAATTTTGGTAAAGTACGCATAATATAACACATGTCACATGTGGGAACAGTTCAGTATAACGATATGATACGTTAGTTCCTACAGATGAAAAGTATGAGACACTAAACAACTAAGCGATTAAGACACTAATCCATTATCTGATCAGCATCTAAGACTTTTTCTAGCTTTGAATAACCATCGAATTATATCTAGTTCTTACAGATGGGAAAGCAAAGCCGTATAAGATAAGATTTATACGCTGAAACAAGACATCACATTCTAAACATTGGAAAGGAGAAGTTCACTTGGGAATCTTACAAGATTAGATACCTTTGTCACATCTCATGTAAACTTAATGTGTTCACAGATAAAACTTAAAAGTGTCCATGTAGATATAATTTTCTCTTCTGTTTATGTAATAGATAGATGATGTCCTGAACATAACAAAAAATTATTTTACTTTATTAGAAAAACATCAGATCTTTTATATAAAATTGAATCTTCAAAATTAATAATTAATAGAATTATGACAAGTGGCGATTTGATCATTTAAGATTTTGACATGTGTCAAAATATAAAATTATAAAATTACTAATTAATAAAAAAGAAAAATTATAAAAGGAAGTAATCTAAAAAATAAATTATCATTATTTAAAAAATCATAAAATTATAAAATTACTAATTACAGAAAAATAAAAATTAGAAAAGGAAGTAATAATTACAAAAAAAAGAAAAATTATAAAAGGAAATAATCTAAAAAGTAAATTATCATTATTTAAAACGTCATAAATTTATAAAATTACTCATTACAGAAAAAAGAAAAATTATAAAAAGAAGTAATAGAAAGTAAATTACCATTTAAAAAAAAGTCAATTATAAAAAAGGATTAAAATAAATAAACAAAAAAATTTACATTTTTAAAACAGTAAATTATAAACTAAAAATGATTAAAGTAATAAAAAAGGTAATTTACCTTTTTTAAAAGAAAATTATAAACCAAAAAGGATTAAAGTAATAAAAATGTAATTTATCTTTTAAAAAAGTCATAACTCTAAGAAATTAGAAATAATCACATATATATAAATGTATGCGAAAACCTCCAAAAATTAGAAATAATCACCTATATATAAATGTATGCGAAATATAAAATATAATTTTGGATAACTTAACATGAATCTTAATATTAAATTTAAATATATAAATTTAAATTATGCGTGTTATCAATTGTAGATTTAAATAGTTTTTTATCCACATATCACACAAATCTTTATTTTAAATTGTAAATAAAAAAAGTTATTTAAAATTTAGTCTGTAATTTTTTAGATTTGTTAAATAAGGGTTATAGACAATATTTTTTTGAATAATTTAACAAGATTTTTAATATTCATTTTTATTTTTTACCCGCTTAATAGGCAGATCTTTATCTAGTTTAATATAAATTAGATTCTGATTCCACTTTTAAAGCATGATATTATTATTTTTTGGATAAAATTTTAATTTAATGGAAAGAAAGAGTTTAAATAAAATAAAATTTAGTTTGTTTGAAAAATTTTAATTCGGTTTTCTGATATTTTGTTTTTCTTTCAACAAAATGTATTTATATATGCGAAAGAAATATGTTTATAATTTTATTTTCTGTTTAATATATTGTATAATTTACTAGATTTTAATCCATTTTAAAGATAGAAAATATCTTTTTTTCTTATGTTTTTTTTTCAAATTTAAAATATGCTAAGATTGATAAATATTTATACTAGACAATCTTAAGTCTTAACTATTCGAATTTCCGATGTGGGAACTAATCTTCTCCTGTTTTCCACCAACTAATGATAAACCTTCGAGAATATTCGATAAAGTTGATTTAGCCCAATTTCATCATTCCTCTTTGGTTTGTCGCGGCGATTTTTTGTTTTAAATTAACGTTTTATCATTTCCAATAAATAAAAACGTTGCACTGTTATCGTAAAACGTCGAGAAATTTTATGAAGATATCATCGAACTGGTCTTGAAGACGAAGAACAAGGTGCAATTGGACCAAATGCATGAACACGTTCGGCCCGTTTTGGGAAGGAAAACGGCCGAGCTGATTGGTCTCTCCCTCCCTTATACGTTCGGCTCGGCCTCTGATGATGATGTGGACATGTCCGGCTCAGCATCAAGGGAAGAGATGCACATTGCGGGGCCGAGCCGACTGTCACGATCGGGACAAGGTGCGTGTCTCCATCCGTCTTGGCCTTAACTCGTACGTGTAGATCAGGAGGGCTCGACCAGCTCGTGGCCATAAATGGGACATATCGACTAGCTCGGCCTTCGCTCGTCTGTAGGTAGTATGCGACCGTCTAGCTTGGCCTCGTCGTTTTGTCTGGAGGAAGAAGGCGACCGTCCGACTTGGCCTCGTCGTCTCGTCTGGAGGAAAAAGGCGACCGCCAGGCTCGGCTTCATCATCTTGTCTGGAGTAAGAAGGCAACCGTCCGGCTCGGCACTTTGGAAGTGGCAAGTTAGGCCGAGCCGGTCGGTTCACCACTAAGAAGTGGTCGTCCCGTATGGCCGAGCCGGTTAGTTCGGATCGTGATGGACGATCGGCTCGGCCTTTCCTTAGTCCAGTGCAAGAATGTTTCGGTCAAGATGTTTGGTTTATGATACGAAAAATTCCGAGAGTCGCGATTTTTTTTATCGGAAAAATCTGACGAAAAATAGTTTTTGTATACTTTTCGTAAAGTTATCGAGAAAAATAATTTGAGTTAAGTTATTATTCTGAATATCATTCTTTTCCGTAAATATCTAAATATAAAATTTTTTCCCGATATTTAAACATTTTAGCCGTTAATTCTGGAAGTGTGGGTTTTGACTCCAACATTTAGCCCCACAGCTCGTCAGTTTCATGTATGACAGTTGCAAGGTAACTAAGAAGTGTAATACATGATTAAGGAGGTAGGATATTTTGGTACTCGATTTCCGTAATATATGAGTTTACGATCTTTCATACCAAAAACTCAAACTGATCTTTGTGCAGAGGACAGATTATGGCCGAGTCGACTGATGGCAAGCACTAGTGGACTCGAGCTGACTGAGGGTAGATGATGTCCTGGACCGTCCTTAGGATGTGATGGGAGAGAAGACTTAACTGTAGATGATTGAAAATGAGAGAAGTTCTGGCCTTTGCTCGGCGGAAGTGATGAAGATTTTGGCCGAGCTGGCCGTGTTCCTCCTTCCAAGTTTTTGTGTTTTGAGGACTGTCGGAGCTTAAGTGTTTCATATGTCTGGTGATCTTCGAAAGGAAGGGTCGCTTTATAACACGCTCATGATGTTGCTTCGTTAAAACCTTTACCAGGAAAACCCGATGGAAAAAACGTAGTAGAGAAAAAGAATGCAACATGCATTACTCTCCGATTGAGATCAAAATTTTTTTTCCAAAGAAAGTTTAAATTTCGAGAGTCGAAACTGTGTTTTTGAGGAAAGTTAAGTTTGTAAAGGTTTTTCCGATAAACTGTTCATTTTAAGTTTTTCGAAAGTTTTCGTAAAAACTTTTCCCAAAAACCTATTCATATTAAGTTTTTGTCAAGATAGAGTTTTTTTCAAAAATTTTCGTAAAATTTTTCCCGAAAAACTGTTCAACTTAAGTGTTTTAGAAATTTTTTCCGGAAACTGACTGGTGTTTAGCTTAAGGCCAAGCCGGTCGTGTTGCACGATGTTTGGCAAAGTTTTGGGGCTGAACCTGATGTGCTGGTCGATGTTTGGCCGAGTTTTGGGGCCGAGCCGGACGTGCTGGTCGACGCTTGGCCGAGTTTTTGAAAAGCTGTTCAAATTTAAGTTCTTCCGAAAATCTGTTCATGTTAAGTTTTTCGAAAGTATTTTTCGAAAAGTTGTTAATGTTAAGTTTTTCAAAAGGTTTCGTAGGAATTTTTTCCAAATAAACTGTTCAAGTTAAATTTTTTCAAAAACTTTTCTCGAAAACTGGCTGGTGTCCAGCTTGAGGCCGAGCTGGTCGTGTTGCACGATGTTTGGCCGAGTTTTGGAGCTGAGCCGGACGTACTGGTCGAAACTTAGCCGAGTTTTTGAAAAACTGTTCGAGTTAAGTTTGTGAAAGTTTTTTCCGACCGGCCTTGTCGTTTTGTCTGGAGGAAGAAGGCAACTGTCCAGCTGGGGCTCTTCGTCTCGTCTGGAGGAAGAAGGCGACCGTCCGGCTCAGCCTCATAGTCTCGCCTGGAGGAAGAAAGCAACCGTCCGGTTCGGTACTTTGGGAGTGGCTAGTTAGACTGAGCCGGTCGGTTCACCGTTGAGAGGTGCTCGTCCATATGTCCGAGCCGGTTAATTCGGATCATGCTGGACGATCGGTTTGGCTTTTTCTTAGTCCAGTGCAAGAATTTTTTGGTCAAGATGTTCGGTTTATGATACAAAAAGTTTCGAGAGTCGCAATTTTTATCGATTTATTGGAAAAATCTTATGAAAAGTAGTTTTTGTATACTTTTCATAAAGTTATCGAGAAAAATAGTCTGAGTTAAAATATTTTCCGAATATCCTTTTTATCGAAAATATCTAAATATAGAAAATTTCCGATATTTAAATATTTTATCCGTTAATTTCGGAAGTGTGGATTTTGATCCCAACACCAGTTATCAAACGAGAGATGTGTTGTCTCCATTCTGGACTATAACTCATTGGAAATTTCCGAACTTTTGTAATTTCTTCCACATCCATGAAGTTTGCACTTTCCTTTACTATTCAGAATATTTCTCTGCAAATACATGTGCTTTTGATCCAGTTTACCCACAAAGTGGATTGAGATGGGAGAAAGCGCCACATTAGTTTTAGACAACTAACTTGATTGGCTTCTTTAACATGATCCCTAAATTTCCTTCATATTTCGGTTTGCAAATATCCTTCCAAGCAATATTTGCTTTTTGTGTTTACAGTTAAGAAAATCATCTAACATTTTCTAGAAGTCTCTTCTCCACGCTAGATTATCTTTCCACTCATGGTAAAAGATACATTACTTGATTACGTCTAATGTAAATATGGAAACATATCTTGTATACAATCTCGTGTAACTGTATATATATCACTGTATATTCAATTCAATAACACAAGTAATTCCAACTCTTTACATGGTATCAGAGCTTCTGATCTAAAACCACAAATCTCTCTTTGCTTTTCATCTTTTCTCTCTTTTCCAATGACAAACTCCTCTGCAACTTCTGTTGTTGAAACTTCCCCTGTGAACAACGATACCGATCCCAGATCACCTTTGATCTCAATGAACATGACGAGCATCACAAAACTCTCGTCATCTAAGTATCTCACATGGAAACTCTAAGTTCGTGCTCTCCTCGAAGCCCATGAGCTTCACGGTTTTCTCGATGACACCGCCGCGATTCCAGCTGCCACTGTCACCACAGGTGAAATATCCACGTCAAATCCTCTATTCCTGGTTTGGAAGCGACACGATAGGATGATCTATAGTGCCCTTTTGGGCAGTCTGTCACTTAACACACAGCCAATTGTTGCTCGTGCAACAACCTCATGTGAGATTTGGCAAACTCTGGCGAACACATACATCAAACCATCTCGAGCTCATGTCAAACAATTGAAAGCTCAATTGAAGCATATGTCTAAAGGTACTCAATCAATAAGACTACATGAGAAACATCATGGTCAAGACAGATCAATTGGCACTTCTCGGATCTCTTATGGAACATGAAGATCTACTTGACATCATCACCCATGCATTAGGCGACGATTTTTGAGCCGTTGTGGAGATTGTAAATGGAAGAGATACACAAATCTCCATTGAAGAACTCTATGAGAAGCTCCTCAGCCGTGAAAACACAATCTTCATCACGACTGAACCTCCTGCTTCCTCTTTGCCGATCACCGCAAATGCAAATCATACCTCTCACCATCAACACTCTCACGCAAACTCCTCTCGTGGAACTATAAAGGATCTTCATCACCTCGATTCAACTATCATAACACAATGCCTTATCTCGGCAAGTGCCAATTACTCAGGGGCACAGTGCGAGAAGATGTCCTTAACTTGTCGCACAACACTCTCTGCAGTCACGCGAGACTCCGCCGCCATGGAACCAAGCGCACCTACCTCTGCCTCCACCTTAATGGAACCCTCAAGCGCACTACACTGCAGCATCTCCATCTGAAACTGGATCGTGGTTACTCGATAGTGCTGCTTCACATCATATCTCATCTGATATCAGCAACCTATCTTTACACACACCATATAAGGGTGGAGAAGATGTCACGATTGGCAATGGTGTTGGACTCAACATCACTCATACCGGTTCCTCTCTCTTACCCTCAAAATCTTGTCCATTTTCCCTTACCAATATCTTGTGTGTTCCACAAATGAAAAAGGATCTGATTTCAGTTAATAAGTTATGCAAAACTAATAATGTTATGGTACAATTCTGTCCCTCAACCTTTCAGGTGAAGGACTTCAGCACGGGGGCAACACTTCTCAAAGGCAAAGCCAATGAAGGAGTTTATGAGTGGCTGACGACTCCATTTTCACCTATCTCTGCTTTTTTGTGTCTCAAGTCTTCCCTTTCAACTTGGCACTCACGTTTGGATCATCCATCTTCTCATATTCTTAAGCAAATTGTTTCAAAATTCTTTTTACCTACTTCTTCTCTGTCGTCTTCGTCATTTTTCAATTCATGTGCTACTAATAAAAGTCATAAGCTTCCATTTTCCATCACATCTATCTCTTCTTCTAGCCCTCTCGGTGTTGTCTTTACAAACGTTTGGACATCACCTGTCTACTCTATCGATGGCTTTAAATACTATGTCACATTTTTAGATCATTACACTCGTTATATTTGGTTTTACCCTCTCAAATCCAAATCACATGTTTCTCAGATCTTTCCATCCTTTCAAGCACTAGTCGAGAATCGATTTAGGACGAAAATAATAACTCTTTACTCCGACAATGGTGGAGAATATATTGGCCTCCGATCATATCTTTTGGCGCATGGCATCTCCCGCCTTACAATTCCACCACATATGCCGGAGCACAGTGACATGCAGAATAGAGGCATCGTCACATTGTAGAAACAGGAATGGCACTTCTCACACACTCTGCTATTCCAAACACATACTGGACTTATGCTTTCTCCACGGCGGTGTACCTGATCAATTGGATGCCCACACCAACACTAGCGTCATCCTCACCGTATCGGAGTTTATTTGGAGTCGGTCCCAACTATACAAAGCTTCGGACCTTTGGCTATCTATGCTATCCATGGCTTCGTCCCTGCGGTCAAAAAAGTTCAGTCCTAAATATATTCTATGCATCTTCATCTGTTATTCCTTAACTCAAAGTGATTTCTTATGTCTTGATATTCACTCGTCTCGCATCAATACCTCTCGACATATCATTTTTCATGAATCTATTTTTCCATTCTCTAAACTTGCTACAAATTCTTTACCCACTTCGTTTTCTCAAGCTTGTCCTTCAGCTTCACCCTCTGCTTCCATTGTTCCGATATATCATTGTCCACTCATGCCGTCAAGTCCACTGAGCTCAGCTTCTTCACAACAATTGACAGATCTTACTCCGGAACCCACAGAAAATGCCTCCCATGTGGAATATACTTCCCTCACCGAAGCCAGAGCCTCACAATCTGATTAACAAGATCCATCCATACAACCACCACCTCAACCCTCAAACACTCACCAAATGACCACCCGAGCCAAAAATCAGATTCGTAAACCAAACCCAAAATATTGTCTCATTGTCCAACTCACTGAAATGGAACCTAAAACTGTTGCCGAAGCCCTTAAGAATGAGAGGTGGCGCCAGGCCATGAGTGATGAAATAGATGCCCAAATTCGCAACGGCACATGGGTTCTGGTTCCTTTTGACCAAGCTCATAATGTGGTTAGTTGCAAATGGGTATTTACTATTAAACGTAAAGCTGATGGTTCCATTGACAGGTTCAAAGCTCGCTTGGTGGCAAAAGGGTTTCACCAACAACCTGGAGTAGATTTTCACGAGACTTTCAGCTCGGTTATCAAACACGCCACAAAACGTCTTGTCCTTGGTGTTTCTGTAGCAAGGAACTGGCCTCTTCGTCAACTTGACATAACAACGCCTTTCTTCAAAGGCAGTCTCTCCGAAGAAGTGTACATGATTTAACACCCGGGGTTCGTTGATAAAGACAAATATGGTTTTGTTTGTCGTCTCCAGAAAGCCATGTACGGCTTAAAACAAGCTCCTCGTGCCTGGTACAATAAACTCAAGATGTTCCTTCTCAGTGCTGGATTCACCAACTCCCCTGCTGATGCATCATTGTTCATATTCAGGTCTAGGACTCAATTTGTTTATACCTTGGTCTATGTTGATGACATATTGGTTACAGGAAGTTGTCCCACACTCGTCAAAAAATTCATTGACACTCTCTCTCGTCGCTTCTCACTAAAACATCTCGAGAATCTCTCGTATTTTCTTGGTCTTGAGGCTCATCGAACCACCTCAGGGCTAAAACTCACACAGCAGCGATACACATCTGATCTTCTGTTGCAGACGAACAGGGCACACGCTAAACCCATGGCAACGCCCATGTCGTCTTCTCCGCCTTTGGCGTTATCTCAAGGATTTCCTATGACTGGCCCCACTCTCTATCTTGCAACAGTGGGAAATCTTCAATATCTAGCATTGACTCGACCAGACATCTCCTTTGCTATTAACCTCCTATCTCAGTTTATGCACATGCCCGTAATAGCTCATTGGGATGCGGCAAAACGTGTTCTCGGTTACCTCGCCAGAACCATTACTCACGGGATCTTCTTTTCTGCATCCACACCAATGTCACTTCATGCTTATAGTGATGCTGATTGGGCTGGGGATCGAGATGATTACTCTTCTACAGGTGCATATATTGTGTATTTGGGGAAACAACCTATCTCTTGGTCTTCACGCAAGCAAAAAGGGGTCGCCCGATCTTCAACGGAGGCTGAATACAGATCTGTAGCAGTTACTGCAGCAGAACTCAAGTGGTTGTTATCACTTTCTTCTGAACTTGGTCTCTCTCTCACGGGTACTCACACAATTTTTTGTGACAACATTGGTGCTACTTATCTTTGTGCTAATCCTGTGTTTCATACACGTATGAAGCACCTTGCCTTTTGACCTTCACTTTGTCTGGGAACAAGTACAGAATGGAACACTTCCTGTCTCTCATGTGAGCTCGGCTGTGTCTCTTATGTGAGCTCGGCTGATCAATTAGCAGATACGTTGAAAAAGCTCATCACTGGATTCCAAGTCATCATCATTAATCTCTTAATTTGTTGGTTCTTGATGGTGTGCTCACTGAGAAAGAGAAGACACCATAGCCTCAATATATAGAATCCGTTTCCAACGAAAGCACTTCTCAGAAATTTATGAGAAACTATTTCAACCAACAATTCCAATTAACTTGAGCCTAACTGGTGCTAACTGTAAAAATTGAAAGTTTTAAACTCCACGCCGTAGCCGTAACTCTAAAGTTGAAAGTTTTAAAAATTCAATCTAACATGAATAAGGATTTTAAACTAAATAAGGATTTAGAAGAAAAAAAAACTCGACACAAAAGAAAAGGTAAGTTTCGATACAAAAACCCAAAAAAAAAGAAGGAAATTATAAAGAGATACCAAAACGGACAGTAAACAATAGACAAACGCCATGGAAAATATAAAACCGGTTTGATTTAAAAATAACCGTTAATGTTTAATAAAATCCTCTTAAACTCAACTAAAATGGTTGTCAAAGAAAAAAATTCAACTAAAATGTAACCGTTAGGAAAAAAACGTAAAATCGGTTCATTTTAGTGGTTTTATGAAAATGCAGGAGTGACCGGTTCAATTTTCAAATTGGTATTATCTCAGTTCTTACAAAATATACCCAAGTCGCATGTTCATCAAACGCAGACAAACCAACTCTGTTACTAAAATATAACGGTTAAGAAAATAATTTATTATTAATTTTGTTTCCTCCTCCTCCTTTCTCGGACATTAAGCTGAGATGCCCCTCCGTACGAAAGGGATTATCTATTAACCCCTCAATATTCTATCTAACCCTTTGTCAAAGGAAAGGTCAAACATGACCTTAAAAAAAAAAAAAAAAAAAAAGTTGAGACACGCGGTTTGGAGAATTTGGTTTAGGAAGGTGAGAAATTTAATGAAACCAAACCAACTAAACCTACCCAATTTAATTCAAAAACAAAACTCCCAATTAGAATGAAGCACGTGTGCTCCTCCCTCTTCTTCTCTCCCGCGGGCTTCTTCTTCTTCCTCTCCTCTCCACCATGGTTGGTAACTGAAGCTTCAAATTGAGGTTAGATCTCGTTTTTTTAT
>OVBI01003602.1:0-11497 GCA_900406495.1 Sisymbrium altissimum | reverse complement strand
TATATATATATATATTAAATAATCCGGGCGTAGCCGAGGAATAACCCCTAGTATATATAAAAGGGATTGCCTTCCTCATTTATTAAGGCTTTCACATCGGCATAAAAGCCATGTAATAATTCACCAATTAATCAACTAATTAAAATATTTGAATCTCACACACGGGAAAATAATCGACCATGTTTGTATCTCTTCTGAAAAAAACAACCATTCGCTTACCTATACGTTTACGATTATTACAACAAATCTTATCTTCTTCATATATCAAATTTGGACCATTAGAATTGGAATTGGAGAGGGAAACTGAGAAGTCCCCGAAATCGGAATTGGAGTCGAAAAAATTGTTGGAATATTGGAGTGTGATATCCAAAGTTGGTTATCCATTCTCTAAATAGACACGTTCCAATCCATCCCTTCTCGAAGAACGCTATGGAAGAAATTTCACGAGGTCGTGGCTGAGACCTTGACGGAGTTCAAGAACGATTTTGCTTTGTCAATTTTGGTTTGATTCCAAAACCCTGTGATCTTTTTTCTCCAATGCACCCCTAAAACTATTTTCTTCAATGACAGTTTTCTGAAATATTTCATCGTAGCAATTCAAAGTTATAAAGAAGGTTGCTGAAAAAGCAAGATTCATCATCGAGCTCTGTCAAAAGAAGATTATCTCCACCTTCGAGATTATCATCATCACCACTGTCTCCAAAGTTTCTGATATCTTCGGCTACTATCATTTCAGGTAAAAGATATGAAGCTTCATAACCTATTGCACCACCAACACCACTGAAACGTTTGCTCTTCCAATCCAATGGTCGATTGTACGTTTATTGTTACCCATATGTAATTGTAACTTAGGGAATCCTTGCGGAGTAGATATGCGGCTCTTGAAACTCAAGCGAAGGAACATGGATCCAGACAGAAGTTTGGGGATAGCGAGCGAGTAAGATCTCCCTGTTTAGTTGTAGATTTTTTTTTTTCTCTTTGGATTTGAGAGTCGATGAAAAGTTTGAGTGTGGCTGTGTAGAGGAAGAATATTGCTGAAGTGAATTTATTGAGTACACAATCTTTGTAGGCGACCTAGCTCCTCATGTCACTGACTACTTTCTGATGAAATGGTTTGCAAATATATACGCGTCTGTCAAGGGGGCAAAAATTGTGACTCACTAGGCCACTGGACAGTCAAAGGGATATGGCTTCGTCAGCTTTGAGGATGAAATAGAGCAGATGCGAGCCATGAAAGAAATGAACGGTCAGTACTGCTTGACAAGGCCTATGGGTACTGGGGTCCGGCTGCCAACAAGAAGCCTCTTACAATGCAACCAGGTATGTTTATATTGTAGTAAGGAATCGTGTGCATTGAGTATGTTGGTGGCTTGAGTAAGCGCTTTTCTTCTGAGCATGATAATTGATGGCATTTCTTTTGGGGATGTATATCCTGTTTGCTAAAACATGTAACTTATTAAGATCAACTCATGTTGTCTTAAACCAGGAGAACAAGTGGCTCTATTTGGGGGAGCCCGGAACTGATTTCAGCTGAAAATGATTCCACCTTATTATGTGGCTTCATTTAGGTCAGTTGGTTATGTTTTCAGGAGAAGTTATATACAAGGTGGCTTTATCAACCTACAGTTCCTTATCAACTAAACGTATTTGATTTTGAGCCTTTGACTTTTATATAAAAGAGATATGTTTTGTTTTCTGTCACTAGTTATTTTTACCTTCTCCTATTTTGAGTCTTACCTTGCAACTTATATTTCTTCTATAAGGAAGACATTGCCACACTTCGGGCGTCTGCAGAGCATGCACTTTTAAAGGGAGCTCCTTTTAAAGTTGAGTGAAATATAATTAGGTGGTCAAAGCATCTGTCTTTCATGGGGACATATATCCGAATAAGTAGGTTTTGGTTTTTTTTTTTATCTCTATAACTTGACAGTGATATCTATGATAGATTTATAGTAAAAACATAATAACTTTTTGAAACTATACTGATCAAGCCCAAAGGAATGGTGGTGGATACTATGGATACCCTTCACAGCAGCCACGGGGGTATGAACCATAAGGCTATGCAGCTCCTCCCATACCATACATGTGCATGTTAAGAGACTACAATAGTCCAAACCACACATTGAAAAGATTCTAACTGCATATTGTTTATTATTATTATTCCTACTCATAAGTTAATGCTATTGTCAAAGTTTCATGTAGTTTGCACATTTTGTATCCGAAAGATCAATAAGAACAAAATGCTTCGTTTTATTCTTCTTTTCTTCTACCTATATTGCAGGTTCTTAAAGAGAACAAAGCACATGACGGTTTCTGTAATCAGCAACTGAGGCAAAGTTATAACTCATGAGTCACCACCTTTGCACACCGTATCAGTATTGATTCCGTAATTTGAAGCTGTGATTCTTTCTTCTATCAAGTAATTGGGTTAATTATCGTTTTGAAAACAAAACATATAAAGACATTGAGGAAAGCAATCCTTTTATATAAAGGAGATATAATTAAAAGTTTAGTACCTAAAGTCTATACCAAGAAAATCCTATAAAATATATAAATTAATAAATATGATAAAAATAATGCGATCTAAAATCGGATCATAATAATTTATCAAAATAATAATATAATAAATTCTACAAAATTCTTTGATAAATATGTGATCCCATTAAATTCATAAATAAGAAATAATAATATTATATAGTTTATATAAATAAAAATCAAAACATTGTATTTTTTGGTTTTTCTTCGAAATAAAATAATCTTTTTTTATTTAACTTTAAAAAATTTAGTGTAATTGTTAAATTACATCTAAAAATACCTTTAATAACTAGGATAAATATATAACTAGGATAAATATATGATAAAACATCAAATAATCTAATAAAAAGAGATAAACCAAATCTATATAATTTTTAATCAATATATAATATATAAGATTGTCAAAAAATATTTACCAAAATTTAAATAAAATATTTTTAAAATAAGAAACTAAGAAAAAAAATTCTTTTTAAATTAGTAACTTTATAAATTAGTAAAATATTATTTTTATAACACTATTTATCTGTAAATTTTTTTAACTATATGTACTACAAATTTTACGTAAAATTTAAATACATATTAAATTTACAAACCGCGCGTAACATGGTACAATCTCTAGTTTATACAATAATAAGAGGATCCGTTTTTCTGAGAGCGCTATACGTCAGCATCCTCAGTGTTGACCCGTGTCTTTTCCTGAAAACCGTAAACAACGTCGCTTGACACATTCTATCTCTTCTCCTCGACGACACCTTCTCCTCCTCCTCTTTGCGACTCTTCCCAGTCAAACTACAATTCTCGAATCTTCGTTTTCGTATCTCAATCATTTAAACTCTCTCGAAATTGTAATCTGAAGTAATTTCAACGCCCTTTCTATTAGTGTCTAAGGAGGCCATGGGTCCGATCTTCGAGTGGTTTGTGGTGTGCGGACTGGGACCAGAGCTGCGAACCCTAGACAGAGATTTTGGACCAGAGATTATTACTTGCCGTCGCTTCTAGATATGTTCACTCCTGATTCTCTATACTGTCTCCCTCTTCCTGAGATTCGTGCTGTAAGTTACGAGAAAAAACTCATAATTCCAGTATTTTGTGATCAATTTTAATCATCTGCATAAGCGTTATCCAAAGCGATAGTTTGTTTTTCTTACTGTTAATGATCTCTTTCAATTTTGAATATTGTGTTCTTCCTGCTGGTGTGGCGTCCCATTCTGCTGGTTTTGTGTCCAATGACCCTACGAGTTTCCCACGGAGCTGTCCCATTGTCTTCACGGGTAGGTCACTCTCCTTAGATTGCATTATTGTCATCTTTTATTTGCTTTTTACCAACGCTCGGATTTGCGGTTTTGCTTTCTGTTGCAATGTTACTACTTATTCATGTTATTTTGTTTGCTATAATCGCTACAGATATGTGGTTGTTGATTCATTGGCTTTCTATTTACTTAATGTGTTAATTTTCTCCGCTTTACCCCCATTCTCCTGGTTAAAACTTGATGTTACCGCCCTTTAACCTTTTCAGTAAACCTTTGTGGGAAATTCTCGCCTATATGCTATCTAATGTGCCATTGCCGGCTCTTGGAAAAGACAGAGTGTTGTTCACTGTCGAGAATTGCCTGCTCTCGGTGGAAGAAACTCTAGAGGTCAGTCTTCCTCACATATGACTTCTGCTTTTCTTTGCCGGATCTAATTTCCAATACTTTCTCTTACCACTTTTGAGTCAGCTATGCAGATTCTAGGATTTCTGGTTTTTATTTCTTATTTTTTTTCCAATTAAGTTGTGTATGCAGATATCTCTCCAACCTCGCGTACAGCTCTTGGACGTCGACAACTTGATTAAGCTCTGCACATCTATCCTGAATACAAGGTTTGTGGTTTTGCTCCTCTTCAAACTGATCAAATTCCTATCTTCGTTTGTCTTTTAGTTTTCAATTTTCTTTACAAGTTCAGATTTTGTTGGGTGTTGTTGTTGTGTTGCTCTGTTCTGTGTTCTTTGCTGAGTGATTGGCTTATGGATAAGTCCTTTACTTGGCTTATAGATCGCAACTTTAGAGGAAGAAGGAAATCTAGGGTTTATTAAGTAAGTTATATTCGTTTTGCACAGCCTGTCACTTTTCTGATGACTCTTGATGAGTTCTGATAACTTAGATCTACTTATTGTTGGAGAGACTTAAGAAGTTTTAGACTCAAGTATCCACTTGTTCGAATAAGCACCTCTCTTTATTGTCAATTTGTGGTCATCATTTTCATATCCCTGGTGTTTCAACTTCATCGGTCTATGTGTTCCTGTATTAGTCAAGTGTTGATCGAAGAGTTGGTTCATTTGGATCTTAAAGGTCGCTGTACGCATCCTCGAGTATTATCCATATTTACTTAATTTCTAAGATGAACTTTTCTAAGGTGGTCAGAAGTACTTTTAATGGAATCACAAGAATAAATAAACAAGGTAGTCAGATACCCATTTCAAAGAAAAGGTGACGTGTCTTTTTCCATTAGGCGAGAATCAAATCTGAGCAAACAAATTTGTTTTATATCTACAGAAACATTTTGTGAAAAGAGAGCGTCGAAGATTGTTCCAGCAGAGAGTAAAATAAATAATACTGAGGAAAGGGAAGAGAGAGAAAGTAACGGACATATTTTACACTAAGAATTACTAAGGGAAAAGAGTTGAAAGTAACAAATATATTTTACACTAAGAATCAGAGTAACGGACTAAGAGAAGGAAAGGTAAAAGAGTTGCTTATTGCTCTAATTAGGATATAGCCAAAGAAAAATCAACAGTTTCTTGTCGTCCTACCACAATATTAATTTCTGTATGGAAATTATTTGCTAAGAATGGTGATTTGCATTTGGTTTTAATGTATACTACTCATAACTTCTGTCAACACGATTTCGAAAGGTTTACTGGGCATTAATTTGAAGAGTAGATTATCTTTAGGATAACTATAATACAACTCTTATTGGACTTTCATAAATAAAGAAAACAATTGCACTAGTTTTAATGCTTAAATTACATCAAAACTAAGTAAGTATAAACCCAACAAAAATAATAAACTCACAAAGTTCCTACTTTATAAGTTGTGAACTAAACTTAAACTGAATTTTCTTACTTTAACCAAATCAAACATAAATTACTTTAGTAAAAGAAAAGATTTAACCAATCAAACTATCGAAAAAATATTAGAGAAACAATTGGCCTGATTATTTCTATCTTATTGACCATCATTTAATAAAATAAGCAAACAAGTATTTGTCTAAACTATAAATAGATTTAAAAAATTATGGAAAATATGTATAACATCGAAAAGAACTATTTAATTAATTAAGTCACTTAAATGATTAAAAGAAAGGAAGATTTTTAAAAATAACCAAAAGAAAAAAAATAACCAAAAGAAAGAAAAAAGATAAAAAGTTAGATAACATAAATAGAAAGGGAAAAATTAGTTTTATTATTATTATTTTTTTTAAGTTATCTTACCTAATTTTCTTAAACGAAATTTATCAAAATGATTTCAGAAAGCACAACAAATAATTAATTTATAATATAAAAATATATAAAATTCATACCATGATGAATATAATTAACAGCACATACATTTAAAAGATGCTTTAAAATTCAGTGTTATTGAACTTGTGATTTTAAAATCTAGTTTAAAATCTACTGTTATTGAAAATATTTTTAGTTGTGGATTTTACGAGNGATTCTAAGGTGATTTGGTGAGATTTCTTTGTTAAAAAAATAAAACTTCAAATCTCATAGTTTTAGATGGAATTCTAGAATGATTTAATGACAATCACCACAACTTTATTAATTCACCTAAAATCTTCTAAAAATTCATTAAAATCAAATCATCTCAACTTCTCTTAAATATCATATTCAATACACACCCCTTAATATAACTTAGAACCAAAAACAAACGCACAACACAGAAACAAAATTACACATAAGTTAATTTTTATTAAGATCTAACTTAAAATACAAATATATTGTCTAATGAAATAAACAAAATAAAAACAACACACCAAAAAACACAAAATTCAAAAAAAAAAGACTTCAAAAAATTTAAACAACAAAAAATACAAATATTAATAACAACACAATAAAAAGAGATATATAAAAATCAATATAGTAAAATTATCCGGCGCATTGCGCAGGTTTTCACCTAGTAAACAATAATAATTGAATCTCAAAAAAGATAAAAAATGATTTTGTATTGATAGCCAAATTGCTGTGCTCCAAAGATTCTGATGTTCTTCATTTTTTCTTCCAATGATTTGGGGATCTATTTATATAATTATTAGCACATATATCTTCGTGTCATAAAAAATAATAATTACCTCTAAATACATCGGTTATAACCTTTCATGAATAAACATGTGTAAGTTAAATGTTTTGTTGATTCTGTACTTTAAATCTTTATTCCCTGACTTTCCTTTGACCCCTTGATCCAAACTCGTTCTCGAAATGTTTCACTACATGCTCGTTGTTTGGCTTCAAGATGTTGGTGAAGTCTGACTTCCTTGTTTCTCCTCGTCGTACTGGTTTGGTGGCGACTTACATGAAGATCGATTCATCCGATGACATGTACCGATTTCGAAGTGATCTCCTAGATTTGCACTATGGATGCGAGATCCGACACCAACATATAGCCTCCCCCCCAGGTCTTTTGAGCTGGGAGCTCGATGGACTTAAGTAGTTAGACACAGGTTTTATGTCAACTGTCTTGTCGACTGTTCCCGATGCGCATCATTATCTTCTCGATTTTCAGGATAATTATTTTAGTTGCCGGCGTCATATAAGTCATTAAAGCTTGATTTAACTCTATTTTGTATTAATAAGATAGGGAATAACCTTTCCATTTCTCCTTTTTTTTTCAAAGGTGTTTCTGCATGGTAGCATTTTAAAGAAGTCGATTAATTTTCTTCCTTTTGCCTAGGTTTTGTTTATGCAAAAAGGAAAGAGAGAGAAAAAAGAGATTCTTTCTTTGTCTTGTTTATAAAGAACCCTTTCTTACTTTTTGAGCGATAAGCTCTAGAAACCAAGAGGCTGGTTGCCCGAGAGGAGATTTCGAGCATGAGAGCTCGTATGAGGAGGAGGCTATGCCTTCTGAAGGCGCTGCTGTGGAGACAGGTTTGGACCTCATTATTTGTCTTGCTCCAATGCTCAAACCCTCAGCCAACTCAAAAGTAGCTGTCAAGTTCCTCCCAAAGTGGAATTTGTTCTCTCGGGGCCCTACGAGTCGCTGGAATCACTTCGGAATGGATATTACTGCGTTTACGAGATATGTTTAGAGGATGTGGCCTTTTGTTTTTCCTATAACTGACGTCCTAATCCTATACCTTCACTGTTTAGGGTTGGCCTTTCTGCAGATTGTCCCAAACTTTCTTCGGACGGTTTTGGGGACTTTTACTCTTGCGGCGGAGGTTGGCTACACTTTATCGGCTGCCGAACTCTTAGGGCTTTTCAAATCAAAGGTAATTCTGGTGAGCAGGACGATTGCTTTGTACTCGATCCTGTACCGCAAAATCTTGTATGCCCTGCTGAATCGGGACGACAACTGGTGAGGAACTGGTTTTTCTTTAAGGTCAACTCTGCGTTTGTCGATGGTTCAGCGGATATGATTCTTTAGTCATGGTCGCCTCACCCTGGTATTAACCCTAGGGTTTTGGCGGTATTCCTCCTTTCCCTTTTGATTTTTTTACAAGCTTTTCCTTTTTCGCCAACTGATTTTGCTGATTTGGTTTTTGGCCGGTTTCGTTGGTCTGTTTTGTACTGAAGCAAGATCGTCCCAAATTGTCCAAGAGCTTTTGTGGGATTTTACCAGGCTGTGAGTTTTGGAAATACCCTATGGAACTATTTTACTCTGGAACCTATCCTTACAGCGGGTCAAGCGATGCGGCAAGGCGGTACATGGTACTTGGGCCCACCCCTGCAGAATCCCCCGGGCTCGAACTTATGTTTCTATGAGATAAAGGTCAGGGAGTCTCATGAAAGCGCGATGAAGGCACGCCCCACTGCGATATACAGAGAAAAAAGGGAAAACTGCCGCCTGAGGCCGGGGAGACGGGAAGTCCCTGCTGGTCGAAAGTTAACATACTGTCTCTCGCTCCTCTCGGACTGCCATCTATTCCACAGATGATCTTGTCTTTGACGATGCTGGGTTTGTCCATAAATATTGTAAGAAGAGGGGAGCGGAGACCTCAAATTCTCCTCGTCCAGTCAGGAGCAGCGCGTCACTGATACTTCAATACAACCGACATAGTTTTGGACTCCCGTTTCCCAAGTCACGTTCCTTAATGGAAAAGTAGGCTTCCGCATGACAGGGGTCCTTAAAATATGATTGATCCTCGTAACGATGACCATTTGAGGTTGAGAGCTCCGGAGATTCGCATGGGAAGGAGTTACAATTCCCGAAGAGCGAGGGTTATCCCGACCGGATGTATCCCTTTGTCAATCTTTCATCTTTCTTGTGGATTTGCCTCATTTTCTTTGTAATTTTGGTTTCATGCTGTTTTCCCAAGACTCAAGAAGCTTAGTTAGGTGTTCGAAGGCTTTGGAACGCGAGATGGGAGTTCGATGCCTGAATTTGCTCAATGGAGGTCAAAAGTGAGGGATCGGTACTGCAACATTTCCTTTCTTAGGGTTCAGGTTCGTAACTCCCATCCTTGTGTTTGTATCACTTACCCACATTTGGATTATTTTCATGGCTTAGCACTTGATGCTTGCAGTCGTACCAAGAACTCAACAACGTGAAACATTGGTCGGAAAGTTTATTTCCCGATCTGGAGGCTCGGCTCAAGCTTACCAACAAAGAAATAGAGAAGATCAAAGCGGCTGAAAAGGAGTTCAGCATGAGAGGCTCAGAAAAGTTGGCCTGTTTGCAGAAAGCTGAGGAGGACCTTTCCAATGTCAGGGAGGAGCTTGAGGATTCTAGGCGCAAAGTCGAGGACCTTTCCTCTAAGCACTCCTTAAGCGAGGCAGCTTTCGCAGCTTTGAAGATTTGGCTGAGCTCTGGAGTAATAAAGCCCTGATATCTCAGCTCTCGAGTGGGGCTAGTACCCTGGAGAGTGAGGAGGAGAGTATCAAAATTGACCTGGCCTGGCTGCAGGCGAAGATGGACTCCTTGCCGGCTAACAATTTTGTGTAGGCCGAGTCTTCTTTGGAAGGTCTGTACCCTTTTTTTCTATCTTGTTTTTCCATCCCGCTGTCAGTACCTTACTGGTGTGTTATGTTTGTAACTAGGGGAGGAGAGGACCGCAGCCTTCTCAGAATCAATCCCGCCGAGGAGAGTGGAAGGTGCGCAGGAAGGCATGTTCTTGGTTGAAGATAAGGGACCAACATGGTTGGGAGTACTTGGGGAAGCTGGGGCAGATGTTCCACATGAGCATTCTGCCGTTTACGGAAAGATTCAGCCAAGCATCGCCCTACTGGTGACTGAGACAAGCATGCAGACTGACGTTTCGTGAGATGGGGTCATGTTGAGGGGAAGGCCCCGTTTTTTATTGGTTTTGTGTTGTGAACCCTAGAGGGTGTTTAAACCTTATCAGATGCTCGTGTAAAAGAGATATAACTTAATGAAAGTTTGTTGGAATCCCAGTATATTTTTCCGTCGGATTTGTAAAGTCCGACAAAATTAGATTGTCTTCGTTTGTATGTAGGTGAGAGTAGGGTGATCAGTCCTCGTACCATTTTTAAAGATTTAACTATGATATTATAAATCTCGGACTTTTGTTTCGAGGTTAAGGCTCGTCTTAGGAGATGTTATCACCAGTTAGTCCGCACTTAATACGGGCGACCCTTCCAAATGTCTTCTTCTTCCAAAATTCGCTGGAATGGACGGCTTTGACACCAGGACGATGGAAGGCTCCTAGAAGCTCAGCTGGAGAAAAGGTTCGCCTTCCTTGATCGAGTCAGGAACACAGAACTGGAACTCATGGACCTTGTTCCCCTTCTTTCGGAAAGCAGATCGGTTTGCTAGCTCTCCGCTAGACGCAACACCTTTCCCCTTCTCTTTCGCAGTCAGACGTCCCTGACCTTGAAATTCTGGGACAGAAGGGATCTCTCCCTCCTCGGGTTCAACTTGGGGGTGGGGCAGTAATGCAAACCCCGGAACAGAGATTTGTTTTGTGGTCGATGGAGACTATCGCCGGCCGTACGTGAGAGTTTGTGAGTGTAAAAATGGAATTAGATAAGAGAATAAAAGATTAAGAGATTCACGGTTTTATAGGAGAGTATGAAGAAATATTATTTTCCTACTTCTTTTGCTTCATACGATACAAGCTATATATATAGCAAAAATATAAAGAATAAACTAATGAAGATATTTAATCTAGCTTATGTCACCAAAGTAATGTATCCTAAACGTCTCTTAAGCCTTAAGCATACATGTGAGTAATGGCATAGTACAACACGTGAACTTCTCTCATTCTCTCTAACGTTAACAAAACCTCCTCTTTCTCTAATATTAATAATCAACAGCATCTAGAAGATCACAACTCCTTCTTATTCTTTGGCGTGTCTGGCAAGGAAGGTTATGATCCCCATTCACAATCTTGACCAAGTTAATACACCCCTCAAGTTTAGCCATAAGAAAGCTGAAGGTTAAGCTTGGAAGCATCAAGTTCTATCTCATTAAAAACCTAAGTTTAGAAAACCTCATGGGATAAAAGCCAAACTCAGGGAATTGAAAAGAGTATAGAACTTAAAGCTTAGGAGATCATGGCCTGGAGAGATCAAGTAGCCCAAGCTTTTCATGAACAAATTCACATGTCTTAAGGTTTACTGCTTTAGTAAAGATATCTGCAAGTTGGTCTGAGCTTCTTGTATAGCATAGTAGGATAATTCCAAGTTTCATCTGCTCCCTTACTTTGTGACAATCAACCTTAATGTGTTTTGTCTGTGGGAACGAGATTTCATACAATGTATTTTCGGAAAGTGAATTCAATAATTAGGTCCCAAAAGTTCTGG
>OVBI01003601.1:0-11501 GCA_900406495.1 Sisymbrium altissimum | reverse complement strand
ATGTAATTAACATATGATTTTTCAGAGATAATAGAAGTTAATTGTATGTTATATGTAATTTATAAGGTGGACATATATTGATTATACACATGAAATGTAGATGATTTTACATATTGGTATGTATATATATATATATGAAAGTTTAGAAAATATTGTGACATGTATTATGAACCTGTGGCAACGAGAAGTATGAAAGAGATCAGGAGTAGAGCTGAGACAAAACGCAGAGAAGGTTTCATTTTTGGTGAGAAGAAAAAGATATTATAAAAAATTTTGGAGAGAAAAAGAGAAATAAGAGATGTGTATGAAGTTAATATGGAGGAATATGAATTCAAAATATATATGCAAAGATTTACTATATGCATAGAATAAGGTAAATTGACCGAAAAATTTAATTTGTTGTATTTGGTATATAATTATTAATATTTTTAATAATTTTTCTTTTATAGAGAAAAGAAACTTGACCAGATGACAATACAAATAAATTTTATAAATATAAATCTATTTGAACTCGTTATTATATATTATTTATAAAATAGTGAAGAAAAAAATATCTATGCAAAAGATAAGATTAGAAGAGCTTAATTTCTCTCTAGGCGAAATTTTTTTTTTGGATGTAATCTGAATTGTTAATTAACGATGATTCAAGATACTTTCAATTATGATATGTATCTGTATTTTAGGACAAAAACATTAAAAATAACATTTATTTTTGAAGAAGCCTCTGAACATAAGTCACCTCACAAGTTTGGTGCCATAAAAAAGAGGCTTATATCCCACTCGCATATTGATTTCTAAAAGCAAAAAAAAAATTTTAGACTCTGACAAATTATTCTGTTGAAATCTCATAAACAACTATTTAAATTTACCCGCGAAAAAGTTTTCTACTTCTAAACATATTTTTGAGCTATGCAACATGACCTTTTCTTTCTCATCTTTTAAAATCCACACTATATCCACTATTTATTTTAATATTCTTGATTAATAAGATCTGATATTTTATTTAACCTAATATTATGGAGGATGCTTCTATTTATTCTTTTTTCTAGAATTCGTTGTCAAAGATTGACTTTCAGACAGCTTTCCTAGGCTTTGAGCCCAAAATCAGAAATCAGACTCAACTTTTCTCTTTTCTAGCCTTTCATTGGTTTGAACTCCTTTAAACAAGAACTAGGGGTTAGCCCTCTGGTAGCATCTATGGATTTATCAAAGTAGAATCTAGTTATAGGAGTTGAGGCAGATAATAATTTCTCTGTAATGTAGTTAAGAAATGTGTTTAAAATATTTCATGATGGTAATAAGAATTTGAATATATATTCATTTACCTTTATATGTTTTAGGATTAATACTTGTCATAAGGATGATTGAGTGTTTTCGTTCTTTAATGCTCAATAATTTCTCAAAAATAGATACTTATTCATCTCACATAGATAATTGGACTACGGTGGACTTGTCAAAAAATTGATCTGTTTAAGAATTTTTATATTATCATTAAATGTAAGAATATATTTTATAGTATATACTTGTGTAATTGTAGGCCTATTATGATCTATGTTTTTGGTTGTGGATTTTGGAGATTTATTCCCTGTATTATGCGTATCTTTCCGATCACATTTTTTAAGGTAAAGTTAATTGTTTAGTATTGATAGTAATATATAAATCTATTTATATAATATTTTCGGGTTTAAGGTATATTTTAATTACCTGATAGTTCTTCTTTTCCATCTTGTAAACATAGAAATTGTTTATAGTTTTGAATCCATAAAGTGATAGTAGGCATATTAAGTAAATTCTGTTCGACTGAGAGTATTATTGTTCGTGCTGTCATTTAAAGGATATATTGATAGGATATGAGCTTGTAATTTATGTTGCTCGGATAAACGTTGAAGTTTGATACTTCATATATTTTTCCTTCTTTTAGAATATTTTTATGTTTCTCCACATCAGAATATTGCATTTTGCTCTCTATCATATTTCCTTGTATGTAAAATTAACTTCTTTAAAATAAGAAAGTGATTGTATTATTTCATAATAGTAAACAGTTTGTATACCTTTACATCTGAGAAAAATTAATACCATCCCCATTTTTTTTCTTTTTTTTGGGTATAATTTTGTATTTTCTACATTCGGTTAATTTTTATAATGATTATCCATTTGGATAGGCCTAGTTTGAGATTTTTTAAATCATATGTTATATTTTTTTTTTGGTTTCATTACCATCCCTAAAAACATTTCAAAGACAATTATTAAACAATTTTGTTGTTCGATATATCACAATATTATATTTTTATATATATTTTAATGTGACAAATTATTAATATCTGTAATGTAAATCATATTTGTGAGTTTTAAATATAATTTAATAGTTCCACAAAAAAAAGAGAAATTTTTTAAAAAAAATTAGCTTGTTAAAATTTTAAATACTTTAGTTTTTGAAAAACAAATACTATCAATGCACCATTTCTTTCGAGTTTCAAGTTTCTCTTCTGTTTTGTTACTTTAAATTCATTAAATAGTTGCAGTGTATACAAATACAAATGCTATAAATATAATAATTTACATTTATTTCAAAATTTATGGAAAAAAACAGGCAAATGGATTAACTTCTATGCCTGTGAGATACCAAAAATAGAACAATGAGGTTATTTTTAAAAAAATTTGAATGGAAAAAAACAATTTATGCATTTTCTCCTTTTTAATTAATTATATAAATTTATGATTATATCCATAAATTTTTTAAACTTATAAATATAATTTACTAACTTTATTTTATTTCTTTTCAACAATAATACATTAATCTAAAAAAACAAAATATCAGTTGGTGAAACTTATTGAACATTATCAACATAAATTATTTCAGAAGGAAGATCTCCAGCAATACATGTCAATCTGTCTGCCTTCAAATTTTTTGCACATGGAATAAGTCTGATAGTAAAGATATTGAAAAATTACTAACTTTCTTTGTGCATTATATTCAATAAAATCTAAAAAATATTTTAAATAAACTTTTATATAGAACTAAAGTTATACTATTTAAAATAATAATAAAATAATAGTTAGAAAATTTATGTGTAAAATGGTTATAAATTTTGATTAAATACAAAAATAATAATAACATATAGTTGTTGAAGAATTATGTTGTCAACTTTAAATCTTTTATCATTTTTTCTTCATTTACATGTATGTCATTCAACTTCATCTACACAATCGCACCAATATCTTCAATATAAAGCATACTCACAAAGAAGAAAGTTGGAGATACGCTAAACAGTTTACCAAAATAGATTTGATTTTACTGCAAAGTACAGTGAAAAATAGAAGAAGAAATTGAGCTGGAAATGGTCTTAATTAAGTCTCTTCTAATGACATCCATCTTGACTCCACTTACAAACCTAACTATTTTTCCTTTCTTTTAAAATCCAAAAAGTCTAATGCCCACACATAAATAGTATTATTTTAAAATATTTTTTACTATTTTTAATAAAAATATAGTTTGAATAACCAATATAATTTTGACTGTGTATTTTTTTTTACATTTTGTTAACTTTTAAAAAAATAATAATATTTGATAACAGGGTTTTCAAATTTACAAATTTTTAAGATTATCATAATTTATTGTCCACTTTTAAAAATATCACTTTCTATAAATTTTAAAATATTTGGATTCATAAAGGTTTATAATTAATGCTTATAAATCTTTATAAATTTGTGTTCCAAGACTTTGTAAACTTTTATTTCTTGAAAACGTTTTAAAAATGGTGTTGGTAAAACGGACAACAAACAATAGTAACTTTAGAAATTGATATTATTAAAATTTGTAATTATACTGTTTTTATTTGTTTAAACATGGTCAATATAGAACTTCTTTTCATTAACTGTTTTAGACTCGTTGAATTATTTGAAAATTGAGTTATTTGATGATTAACAAGTAAAACCTTTATTTTTCTAGGCTTAGAAAAGTCTCTTATATTATAATATGCTGCTAAATTGTAAAAAAATGACCACACAAACATGTTTAGTATGAAACTTGAGATAGTGAACCAATGTACATACATAACTAACAATTTAAAGCAAATTTGATGAGAACGTAAATTTCTATCAAGATTCTTCTTGAGGCAGATATTTAATGAAAAAACTCATCTCCATTACTGACTACAACTTCTCCTGCACTTTAAACAGAATTAAATCTTCATTATTAATAATACAATGGAAGATAAAAAAAAAAAAAAAAAAATACACCCTTGCATCTAGTAGAATAGTCTTTCCAAAACACAACTTAGTTAAATTCTCAGCTCTATATCTGTTGGTTGGAAGCAAAGGCAACCTTATCCTTGCATCAACTGAAATAGTTTTTCCAAGAAACAGAATTTTGAACTTAGTCTNGGGAAAAAAAAAAAAAAAAAAAAAGAACTAGTCTGTTGTTTTTTAATTAAAAATAGCAGTTATGTCACAACAGCTGATGTATGTGCACTCATTTAGGATACAGAGCACTTACCTTTTTCACTTCAGAGAATCTTTGCCAAATGCTCAAAATCATTTTATGAGTAAGGTGCCTTCACCCTTTAATATTGGAAAAATAGTCCTTCTCTCATCTCCAAGCCGTAATCAAGTAAACTCTCTTGTTAAAAATCTGCTTGAAAACGATTGACAACATCAACCGATGGATACTTAAGTTTAAAAGACTTCCCTTCTAGAATCTTAAGCTGAAAACCTCATTTGTTAGGTAGTGCGCTGCTAAAAAAGAAGGGACTGCTTTATGTTAAACTAAAATTAGCATGAGTTCGTAACTTAATTAGAAGGATACCATTCTTCAATTTCAGCTTGTTTAGTTTGCAATGTGTCTTTCAAGATTACAATCAGACGATGGAGCAACAGCGCGAGATCACTATGAAGCAGATGGTATTTACTCGAGAACAGTGTTATAGCCTCATAGTTATATGTTTTTTCTTTTCTGTTATACTCAGGGGTAATGCTGTTAATTTCTTTGGAACAAGGCGTCACCACGAGAAGTGGCTGAAGAACACCGAAGATTATGTTGTCAAGGGATGTTTTGCAATGACTGAGTTAGGCCATGGAAGCAATGTAGGGATATTTTAACTGTCATTTTCTCTATATGCAAACTACATATATATATCTTAATGTTCGTTGACATATCATGGTTTTTGCAGGTTTTTAAACCATGATATCTCTTATTTTATTGAGTCTTATAGTTGTTTTACAGGTCATAACATGAGATAGACATTTCAGGAGTATTTTGGAGCTTTTGGAGTCAAGCACACGGATTGAAAAATCAGGCTGGACGAGTATAGAGTTTTCTGCAACAATTAACGAACCTCTTTATTTCTATTGATCTCTTTTATGCATTCTTATTTATTCATGATGTTTATTGCAATCACCATGTCTGAGTAGTTTGTTTGTTAGGTTTAGGGTTATTCAAAGGTAGGAGATGAATTATTAGATTGAATGGATTGTTAGGATAATTTCATATAGTTCTTCATCTAGATCATTCTTAAATCTTGTTTTAGATTCGCGACCTAGAACTTGATCTTAGGTTAATTGGTAGACACGCAAGTTTGATTGATTACATGAACTATCTTAGATGAGCAAAAGGCCTACTCGCAAAGGAATTTGGTTTAGGAGTTTTGTGAGCAATCGAACCTGAACTTAAAGCTTGTCTTAATCGTTGAACTTGCAAAGGAATTTGGTTTTCAGGGGTTTAGTCATAGATAGTCTTCGCAACGGAAGTTGGTCGACTTTATAATAGTGTTTCGAGTTCGAGAGCGGTTCTTAATTTAATTCATAACAGTATATTTAGTCTGCAATTCGGATTCACCTGAGGATTTCCTGAAGCCTAACCTTTGTTTCATTGATTTTAAACTCGTCTCAACAACTCCTGCAATTGTTTAGTTGCTTAATTTCGTTAGTTGATACAAAGAATTTGTCGTGCAATCTTAGATCTATGTGGATTCGATACCCTATATACTACATCTGCTTTTCTGTGCACTTGTAGGATAAATTATAGGAGTAAATAAAACTCTATCAAGTTTTTGGCGCCATTGCCGGGGATCTATTAGATTATCTTCGAATTCTTTGTTATAAAGTTTTTTCTAAACTTTTTTTTTTAGTTTTTAGTTACTTACACACTTTTCATCTTTCTGATTTTGTCTTTCAGGTGCATTCAACCTCGTGGAACTAGGAGCAACAAGGATAAATAACTTGTTATTCTCAGCAATCAAGACTTAGCCCATCTAGAATGTACAACCAGGAATATGTCAAAACGCACAGCAATGGTTGAGGCTGCTGATGTGATCGTCAATGCAGACGGAAACAGACGCAATGCGCTCGGTGAGAAACTTGACGCTGATGGGAACGTGGTTCAGGAGCAAGCTGATCTCCAGAATGCAAACAACAACCATGCATTGATCCAACATGAGGAGAAAGAAGAAGATCGCATTATCGCGGACTTCAACCGACCAGACCAGTTTTACGCAAATCGGTCCGCGATCCACCCACCATCCTTTGCGAGAAACGACTTCCAGATTCAGCCTCAGTACTACACACTGATTGGACAGCATCAGTTCCATGGTTTTCCAGATGAGCACCTAATAAATCATATTGAAAAGGTTGAAGATCTGGTTGGCAGAATCAAAGCTAATGGAGTTAGTTATGATTACTTATTTTGCAAGGTTTTCCCTTATTCCCTTGCGGGAGAAGCTGCAAACTGGCTGAAACAGCTTCCTCCGGGTTCTCTCACCACTTGGGAAGCAATGAAGAATGCATTCCTCAATCACTTCTTTGACGATGCGAGATCTGAAGAGTTGAGAATCAGAATCTCGACTTTTGCTCAAAGCTTGACAGAATCTTTCAAGACTGCTTGGACTCGTTTTCAGTCATTCCAGAGGGACTGTCCGCATCATGGTTTCAGTCAAGCTCAGCTCCTTAGCACCTTCTTCAGAGGTGTTGACTGGAGGTACCAGATGTCGTTAGATTCCGCATCTAACGGGAACTTCATGACAAGGAGTCTAAAAGATGCTTTGACTCTGATTAAAAACCTAGCCTTCAGCAACAGCACAGATGATGTCAGACCAAGAGAGGCAGAAACAAGCTGGAAGACTCGGAAGCAGTCAAATCGCAGTAGTGCAGGCTAAGCTAGATTTGGTGCATAACCTGTTGCTGGGAAAGAATAAGAAAACTATCTACTTTGCTGCAGAAGTTGAATCTATCCAAGAGAATGAGCATGCGAATGTTAATTTCATTGGTGGAGGATACCAGGGGCAGAGATTTCCGGCTCATAACAATGGATTCATGAGGACCTATGGGAATTCATCTTATCAGCCAGTCTCGCCAAAATCAGCAGAATCAAACAAGATTAAATCCATGTTTGAGAGGCTTCTTGAAGGTCAACAGAAACTGGAGACAACTTTCAAGGGTAAGATGGATATGATGTTTACTGATTTGAATGGGAAGATTGAAGCTCTCAACTCCCATGTAAAGAAGTTAGACATCTAAGTTGCTCAAACTGCAGAGTCCGTAAAAAGACAAGAAGAGTTTCTTCCGGGTAAGACTGGCACTAACCCAAGACTCCACGTCAATTAAATCACTTTGGAGAGTAGAAAAGTAATGAAACCAGTGTCTAGAGAGTATGTGACTATAGAGGATTTTATGATGCTTGAAGAAAATGACAGTTTTTGTGTTTCTGCATCAGTGTCACCCGACACCATCGAGTATCACGCGACACCCTCATCACTAGTGTCACTGACACCATCGAGTGTCACACGACACCCTCTGTAGACGAATCGGACTCGAGAAAGACTGTTGCGAGCTCAACCCAGAACACTTCTGAAGCCAAAAGACGACCTGAAATCACCATAGAACGAGTCTACAGGCCCAGGGTTCCATACCCAGAGCCGAATAAGTCAAAGATGGAGACTAAAGAGGCTAGATACAAGGCGATGATGGAGAAGTTAGTTAAAAAACTCCCTTTCATGGATAGAATCAAGACTTCACCTGCTTTTGAACGTTCTGTAAAGAGGATGGTTGAATGTGATTTGAGTCCTGAGGAAGGAGTATTGATCCCTAAGGATCTCAGTGAAATTCTCTTGAATAAGCCAGTCTCAAAGAAAGCGAAGAATGTGAGGGTTTCTAAATAAGCTTGTGTTATGACTCAGAGTATGATCCCAGAAAAACTACCTGATCCAGGGAGTTTTGTGCTAGATTGTTCGATTTCAACAGACAGGTTTGAGCATTCTCTTTGTGATCTCGGATTAGGTGTCAATCTCATCCCGTTTTCTGTTGCTCAGCGTGTGGGACTGATACACTTTAAGCCAACAAGAGTCTCCTTGATACTTGCTGATAAGTCAGTACGGATACCAAAAGGTTTGCTTGAGGATGTTCCAGTTATGATTGGCACGTGCTTTATCTCTACAGATTTTATTGTTTTGAAATACAATGAAGAGCCCAAAGATCCTCTTATCTTGAAAAGGCTATTCCTAGCAACTGCAGGAGTAATGATTAACTGCAAGAAGGGGACCATAGAGCTTAATATTGGTGATAAGATTATGAATTTTAGTATGGAAAAGTTAAGAAAGAGACCTACCATCGATGGTCGGACTTTCTCTGTAGAGATCTCCATCGATGATGCTCCCTTCAAAAGACCATCAGCCTCCTCTACTAATTCTTAAACTCACTTAGATGACATTACTGCTGCGTATGTCAAGGAGTTGGAGGCTAGTGACAAAGTGAACAAGCAGGGTTTTGAAGAAAAATTGATTGAGAATTCTGAAAAAATTGCTAAGGTAGAAGACTGGAATGGAGATCATCTCTTCATGACTAAAGCCAAAGATGAGGTTCAGATCAATGACCACGTGCCTGAGGATGATGTTTTCATGATGGAGATGAGAATTGCAGAGTTGAATCTCAGAAAAATTGCAGGAATTCGAGTTGTAGGTTTGGTGTCGCCCGACACTACCTTTGGTGTCGCACGACACCCTTCACGAAACAGTTCAAAAACGATCAAAACTTATTGTTTTCAGGAAGATTCTACTACTGAAGGTCCAATAACTTTTGTTAAACAGAATACTCAACACATCATACCCCATTGACCTCCATTCGAGCAAAGGTACACACTTCCTCGATCCAACTCTAAACCACCCGATATCATCAATCATACACTTCCATCTGTTTCACTTTCATGCAAGCCACGAGATTCTCGTAGAAAGCTTGGTGTTTCTTTTGATGATTCTGCAGGAAAGAGAAGTATCCCTCCCAGATCTCACCCTGTTGCTATTCCTCCATTCCTTGGTAGATCTCATGCTCCCACTGCGTATACACCACCATGGATGATGAGACGTCTTTCAAAGAGGCATTCATTGCCTCTTTCTGACCCACCTGATACCTAATTCTAGACATAGTGAAGGTGATGACCGAAAACAAGCGCTTCGTGGGAGGCAACCCACTTTTCGGTAGGATTTTTTGTTCTTTTCATTTTATTTTCACTAATTTTATTTTTGTTTTTCTTGTGTCAAAAAAAAAATTGACAAAGAAGAAGAACAGTGACTTGTGTCGAGTGCCACTGCTAGTGTCTCCCGACACCGTGTCCAGGAGCCACAAATCCAGAGCTGACTTCGCACCTAACTTGACTTACTTCTTCTCATCTTGGGGTTTGGGATACATTGAATCAGATTCCTTGTTCAGGTCTGAAAAGATTGGTCTGTGATTATGGTAGCCCTATCTCTTCCCTTCAATATCGAAAAAGAAAAAAAAAGTTATAAATCAATAAGAGGTGATCGAGAGTGATTGACGGTGATCCCGTTGATTCTTTTTCTTCATGAATATTTGCACAGAGCATTTAGTCGATAAAAAAAAAAATGATACCCTAGTAGAGAAAAATCGACTGAATGGAAGTGAGAAAAGAGAGAGGAAGTCCTGAAGCAGACCTTTTGAATTAGGATACTTGAACAGGTAAGAGTCCATGTGTTCTTTGATCGATACTCCCTCGATGAGATCACACGCTTAACTTAAAAATAGGTCAGTAATGGTGATTTTAGATAGCTCTTAAGGGTTGTGGGTCGTATTTGGTTTGGTTACTAAGCTTGAGGGGAAGTACATGGAAGTGTTATCTAAGGTTGATGTTGATCGGTGTGGATTACAAAAGTGGTAAGCAATGTGATGTTCTATGGATATGGTGAGTTCCGTGTTTTCAAACCTCTTTCACAGGTTTAGTTTTCTGTTTTGCTTGAGGGCAAGTAAAGAGCTAAGTCTGGGGGAGTTAACATATCATGGTTTTTGCAGGTTTTTAGACCATGATATCTTTTGTTTTATTGAGTCTTATAGTTGTTTTTCGTGTCTTTATGAGTCTTTACAGGTCATAGCATGAGATATGCGTTTCAGGAGTAATTTGGAGCTTTTGGAGTCAAGCACACGGATTGGAAAATCAGGCTGGACGAATATAAAGTTTTCTGCAACAATTCATGAATGGTGTCGTGTGACACCCGCGATAGTGGCTTGCGACACTCGTGACGAACCGATTTTCCAAGTTTCGGAAGTTTTCCTTTTTCAACCAGGAGTTTCCCGCTTTAACCAAAACCGCCTCAAGACATGTATTTAAGTATTTTTTGGGCTTTAGACGTGAGACATATAGTTTTTCTATTGAGTTTTTATCGTGAGACTTGGAGAGAGATTTTGAGAGTTTGAGGAGACGATTCCAAACTCTGTTTGTTCCGAGAGAAGAATTTGAACCTCTTTACTTCTATTGATCTCTTTTATGCATTCTTGTTTATTCATGATGTTTATTGCAATCACCATCTGAGTACTGTATTTGTTAGGTTTAGGGTTATTCAAAGGTAGGAGATCAATTGTTAGATTGAATGGATTGTTAGGATAATTTCATATAGTTCTTCATCTACATCATTCTTAAAGCTTGTTTTAGATTCGCGACCTAGAACTTGATCTTAGGTTAATTGGTAGAAACGGAAGTGTGATTGATTACCTGAACTATCTTAGATGAGCAAAAGGCATACTCGCAAAGGAATTTGGTTTAGGAGTTTTGTGAGCAATCGAACCTGAACTTAAAGCTTGTCTTAATCGTTTAACTCGCAAAGGAATTTGATTTTATAGGGTTTAGTCATAGATAGTCTTCGCAACGGAAGTTGGTCGACTTTATAATAGTGTTTCGAGTTCGAAAATAGTTTTTAATGTAATTCATAACAATATATTTAGTCTGCAATTCGGATTCACCTGAGGGTTTCCTAAAGTCTAACCTTTGTTTCATTGATTTTAAGTTCGTCTCAATAACTCATGCAATTGTTTACTTAAATACCATGAAATTTAGGTGAAAATATTAGAATCATATAAAACTTTTGAAAATTACTGGATTGCTTTTAATACATTTTAATACCCAACGTGCCCTTGTGTTACGTTGTAACAAAAAACGTAATTACAAAAAAGCCATTGACACGTAAGCAAAAAACTTACGCCACGTAGGAAAGCGCTGACGTGTATTA
>OVBI01003600.1:0-11511 GCA_900406495.1 Sisymbrium altissimum | reverse complement strand
GGAGAAGTAATCCGTTAGGACGAGCAGATACTGCTTTTGCTTAGACTTATGGATGGGTCCAACGATATCCATTGACGAGCGCATGAATGGGTATGGAGAGGATATCGATGATAGGATTTCGGCCGGTTGGCGTATCGTTGGAGCGTGGCGTTGGCACTTCTCGCATTTTCTAGAGAAGTTTTCGCAATCTTTGATCATTGTTGGCCATAAGTATCCATACCTTTTGATCTTGATGGCAAGTTTCCTTCCCCCTGAGTGGTTTCCACATGACCCACTATGAACATCTTGCATGATCTTTCGGGCTTGGCTGCCCTCCACGCAGGTCATAAGGGGACCAGAATGTCTCCAGCTGAGGAGGTTTCCATCTAAAAGGACGAAGTGTACTGCTTGTGCTATCAGTTTTCGTGCTGCCCATTTGTCTGAGGGGAGATCTCTGTCTGCGATGTAGAGACGAATCTTCTCCATCAATTCTTGGTCGCAACCATACTCTCCCTTTTCGTTTTGTGGGTTAGTGTCGATGGTTGGGGCCGATTCTTCTTCCCCCTTATCCATGGGATCAGATATTTCGCCCTCGAGTTCCTCTTGGATAAGAGTAATTATATCGGGTGGTCCAATGCTTGGATGTTCTATGAATTCCACCAGAATAATCCTACTTTCTCCTGGGGCAAAAGTTGATGCCAACGCTGCTAGAGCATCGGCTGGCGCATTTTCACCTAGAGGAATTCTAGTGAGTTCGAATTCTTAGAATTGTTTTGCGAGCTCCTGGACTATTTTTAGATATGCAGCCATTCTCTCTTCTCTGGTTTCGTATTCTCCGCTAAATTGATTTGCAACTAGCTGAGAATCACAAAAAACGTGGATGTTTTCCACCTTGATTCCGTTGGCGAGTCTTAGCCCAGTGATCAGGACTTCTACTCAGCCTCATTGTTGGATGCTGGGAAATCGAGTCGGAATGACTGTTCTAGGATCTCTCCTGTAAGTGAAGTCAAACGGATCCCGATCCCTGATCCTTGTTTTGAGGATGATCCATCAACGTGAAGGATCCAAGTAGTATTTTCAGGTTTTTGCCTACTCCCTAGAGGGGGGAATTCGACCAGAAAGTCGGCGAGAACTTGCGATTTTACGCACGTTCTTGATCGAAACTCAATATCATTCTCGCTCAGCTCAACTGCCCACTTAGCCAAACGTCCCGAGAGACTTGGGCTGTGCAAAACGGTCCTGAGTGGGAAGGTAGTCATGATTACGATAGTATGAGACTGGAAGTAAGGTCTGAGCTTTCGTGCAGATGCAACCACTGACAGTGCTAGTTTTCCCATCTGCGGGTAGCGAGGCTCAGCATCGGTAAGAGTTTGGCTCACGTAAAAGACTGGTTGTTGTTCACCTCTCTCTCTTCTCGAATGAGGACTCCACTGACTGCGGTTTGTGAAACGGCAATGTCGTAAACATTTATCGGTTGATCGAGATATGAATCTATTAAGCGCAGCTACACGTCCAGTGAGTATTTGGACCTCTCTTTTGGTCCTTGGGGAAGCCATGTCGATGAGGGCGTTGATTTGTTTCGTGTTTTCTTCGACTCCTCGGTGGGTTACCAAGTACCCGAGGAATTCCCCAGAAGAGACTGCGAATTTATACTTTGTAGGATTGAGTTTCATGTTGTGTTTGTTCAAGCAATCGAAACAATCCGATAAGTGTTTCACGTGATTGACAAGAACTCCCTAGGATTTAACTTTGACAACCTCATACACGGATGAAAGATGGATTCAATGACTGAGGAAATGAAGGGTCAGGACGTGTTGCACTTGCGGATGAAAGAATGAGATTGATCGATGCTAGTAATGAACTCCTAATCAAGGGATGGAAGACTTGATAAAGAGACTTGTGATTTCTTTGATATGACACACGAAGAAAAGCACAAGGGTTTCCTTTGGATATTACACACCAAAGAAGACGAACTAACTTAAGAAGAGTTTGAGAATGAAAAGATAGATGGGTGGCGACAAGTACAAGCAATGGTTTATATAGGGATGAGGAACACACTCCATAACCCTAAGTAAAACACGCCACAAATACAAAACATTAGTAAATGAAAACCATAAGGTTGTCCACGGGATTAGTACATGAGCAATGGTGAGGTGTTACTTAGGCCTCGTTAAAAACCTTGACATGAAAACCCATTGGGATAAAACATGTCAAGGGAAAAAAAGCACACTAAGGAACACCAACTCATGTACTTAATCAGCTTGTATAAAAACCATGGTGGCAAATATAGCTTGGTCGTCTTGATTCTTGATTTGGTTGAGCAATGTCTCCACGGCCTTGTGCAATGCCTTCGTCTTTGATCTTGTCATCGGTCCACTTGGTACATGCGTTGTCCTCAGCTATCATCCGTTGTCCTTGCTCCTCACGTACAAGCTGGTCCTGCTCATGTTCCTCGGGTTCAAGCTGTCCATGATCTTTGCCCATGATCATATCATCTCCTCCTTCTTGAAAAGGATTTGACCTCAAATCCAAGCTATCTGAAACAAAAGGAACAAGATCAGTAATATTAAAACTTGAACTAATATTATACTTACCTTGCAGGTCGAGTTGGTAAGCATTGTTGTTAATTCTCTTGGTCATCAAAAATGGTCCATCCACTCTTGGCATCAGCTTTGATTTCCTTTCTGCCGGAAACCTTTCCTTCCTAAGGTGAACCCACACTTGATCTCCAACCTCAAAGACTTTTTCACGCCTTCTTTTGTTTGCGTGTTTAGCATAGAGCTTAGTCTTCTCCTCCAAGTTCTTCCTTGCGTCTTGGTGAATCTGCTGCACCAAATCTGCTTTCCTTTTCCCATCCATGTTAACCTTTCACTCACAGGTAAAGGCATCAAATCCAAAGGAGAGATGGGATTGAACCCATAAACAATTTGAAATGGAGAATACTTAGAAGGAGAATGAACAGCATGATTATATGCAAACTCAACATGTGGTAAACATTCTTCCCACGACTTCAAGTTCTTTTTAGTCAAAGCACGCAAGAGAGTACATAAAGTTCNTCAAATCCAAAGGAGAGATGGGATTGAACCCATAAACAATTTGAAATGGAGAATACTTAGAAGGAGAATGAACAGCATGATTATATGCAAACTCAACATGTGGTAAACATTCTTCCCACGACTTCAAGTTCTTTTTAGTCAAAGCACGCAAGAGAGTACATAAAGTTCTATTAACTACTTCAGTCTATCCATCAGTTTGTGGATGACATGTGGTGGAAAACATAAGCTTAGTACCCAACTTAGACCACAATGTCTTCCAAAAATGAGTTAAGAACTTAGTATCTCTATCAGAAACAATGGACCTGCCATGAATTCGGACTATTTCCTTAAAGAACAAGTTGGCTAGATGTAAAGCATCAGCAGTCTTATGGCAAGCAATGAAATGAGCCATCTTAGAGAATCTATCAACAACCACAAAAATAGAATCTCTACCAGTTTTGGTGCGTGGCAAACCCATGACAAAGTCCATTGATATATCATGCCAAGGATGAGAAGGAATAGGTAAGGGAGTATACAAACCGTGAGTTTGAACTTTAGACTTAGGTAGCTTACAAGTTGGACACCTCCCACACACACGTTCCACATCTCTCTTCATGTGACGCCAATAGAAGTGATCCTTGACAATCTCCATGGTTTTGGCAATGCCAAAATGCCCCATTAAACCTCCACCGTGTGCCTCTCTAAGAAATAAGTCTCTCAGAAAACAATTAGGCACACAAAGACAGTTCTCAAAGAAGAGAAACCCATCTTGTTTAAAGAATTTACCCGAAGGTGATTTAGAACAAGCAGCAAAAGTCTCTGAAAGATCCTCATCCAAATGATACAATTCCTTAAGATGATCAAAGTCTAATAATTTAACTTCAAGAATGGATAATAGAGTATACCTTCTTGACAATGCATCGGCAACCACATTGTCCTTACCTTTTTTATATTTAATCACATACGGGAAGGTCTTCATAAACTCAATCCACCTTGCGTGCCTTTTGTTTAGTTTGTGTTGTCCCTTGATGTGTTTCAAAGACTCGTGGTCAGTGTGAATGACAAATTCTTTTGGCCACAAGTAGTGTTGCCAGGTTTGCAAGGCACAGACAAGAGGAGATAACTCCTTATCATATGTTGGATAATTGATTTAAGCTCCTCCAAGCTTCTCACTGAAGAAAGCAATGGGTCTCTTCTCTTGCATAAGCACTGCTCCTATCCTATACCTGATGCATCACACTCAAACTCAAAAGTCTTTAGAAAATCAGGTAAAGCACGAACAGGAGAATGAGTAAGCTTCTCTTTAAGGAGTTGGAAAGCATCTTCCTGAGCCGCGCCCCACTTGAAACCCAAATCCTTCTTGATTACTTCAGTTAGGGATGCAGCTATGGTACTGAAGTTTGGCAGAAAACGCCTATAGAACCATGCCAAACCATGGAAACTCCTCACTTCTCCCACGTTCTTAGGACTAGGCCATTCTTTAATAGCTTTCACCTTCTCCTCATCCACTTTGATTCCCTCGGTGCTCACTACAAAACGAAGAAACACAAGACTATCCGAACAAAAGGTGCACTTCTTGAGGTTAGCATACAACTTCTCTTGTCTAAGCAATTCAAGAACAAGTCCTATATGTTTAATATGCTCTTCTAGGTTCTTGCTGTATACTAAAATATCATCAACATACACTACAACAAAGACACCTATATAAGCTCTAAGGACATGATTCATCAATCTCATGAAAGTACTAGGAGCATTAGATAACCCAAATAGCATTACTAACCACTCATATAGACCATGCTTAGTTTTGAAGGCAGTTTTCCACTCATCACCCTCTTTCATTCTAATCTGGTGATAACCACTCTTCAAATCAATCTTAGAGAAGATACTAGACCCATGTAATTCATCTAACATGTCATCTAGCCTAGGGATGGGGTGTCTTTAGTTCACTGTAATATTGTTGATTGCATGGCAATCAACACACATTCGCCAGCTCCCATCTTTCTTCGGTACAAGCAGAACAGGGACATCACAAGGACTCATGCTCTCACGGATGTGACCCGTAGTCATTAACTAATCAACTTGTTTTTGAAGCTCCTTAGTTTCAACCGGATTGGTGTGGTATGCTGGTCGATTTGGCAAAGCTGCTCCAGGAGTAAAATCAATTTGATGCTCTATTCCTTTGATTGGAGGAAGTCCCTCTGGAGTTTCTGCAGGGAAAACATCACTATATTCCTGCAATAGAGCTTGCATTTCACTCGGGAACACCGGTGTGAGGTCAGTCCTGTTAGTCAAAATTTCTTTAAACATGAACAAGAGCATGGGACGTTCAAGATGCAAACCTTTCTTTACCTCGCTGGCTTTAGCAAAGAAGTTAGGATGTTTGATTGGCTTTTTAGCTTGCTTTTGGTCCTAATAAACCTCGTAAGGAGTCATAGGAACCAACACATTCTTTCGGCCTTTGAATTCAAATGAATGGCGGATTGTGTACCCATCATGCAACACCTTTATGTCAGATTTCCAAGGCCTCCCTAGCAGTATATGACTTGCTTCCATTGGCAGAACATCGCAGAGTATCTCATCTTGGTACTTCCCAATCTATAAAGGAACAGAAACTTGGTGAGACACCTTCATTTCTCCGTCATCGTTCAGCCATTGCAAGGTGTATGGTTTGGGGTGTGGTCTAGTTTTTAGGTTGAGTTTCTGGACCATAGTCTTGCTAGCCACGTTGGTGCAGCTCCCTCCATCAATGATGAGGCTGCACGCTTTCCCTTGAACCATACAACGAGTATGAAACAAGTTCTCTCGCTGAATCTCCTCCTCGGTTTTGCTTTGCATGCTTCTTCTTGCAACCAACAGATCTCCTTTGACTGGTAAGATCTCATCTTTCTCTGTTGGTTCTTCTTTAGACTCATCCTCGGACGTGACATCTCAATTCTCCAGAAGAACCATGGTCCTCTTGTTGATGCACTCATTCGCATAATGACCACGCCCTTGGCACTTAAAGCATTTCACATCCCGAGTCCTGGTCTGAGTCTCCTTGGGCTTGCTTTTGAGGCCTTGCGTGAGATTAGGGTGACCCTTAAACTCTGTGGTTGGCTTTCTTTCTCTCATGGCTGGACCTTACTCTTCTCGCGAGTAGTTAGACCGATAGGTGTTTGATGCTCCATTGGACGATCTAAAAGACCCTTTCCTCTTAAGTTGTTGCTCAAACATCACTGCCTCATGCAACATCTCTTCCAAGTCCATATAATATTGAGTAAAGCCGGTCTTGAATATCACGATTGAGTCCACCAAGAAAGCGTGCCATTGTTGCCTCCTTTTCTTCAACAATATCGGCTCTAAGCATGAATTTCTCCATCTCTTGGAAGTATTCTTCCACTGTGCGTGATCCCTGAACAAGTCTACTGAGTCTCTGATGCAGATCACGGCTGTAGTGGCTCGGCACAAATCTCTTTCTCATCAATCCCTTCATTTCGTTCCAAGATGAAACCGGGTACTCCTGATTGCGTCTCCTTGTTGTCACCAATTGATTCCACCAACTAAGTGCATAATCATAGAACTCAGTGGCTGCCACTTTGATCCTATCCTCTTCAGTATGATGTTTGGCCACAAAGATGAGTTCGATTTTCTTTTCCCATTCAAGGTAGGCATCCGGATCACACTTGCCATGGGACGGAGGGATTTTTAATTTGATTCCATCCAAGTTGTCCCTGGGACGGTTTCTAGCACGACTCCTTCGACTGCCCTTTGAGGAACTACTGCTCTTGTAGTATTGGTCACTCTAATGGCCTTCCTCATCGCCCTCGCGATCTCTAGGTCTTCCTCTTGAAGACTCAGCAGCAGTTTCTTTTCCAGGTCGATGTCGACGGGGCTCTCTTGCTGCTCTTGCTCTTGTCGAAAGTTGTTCATCTCTACTTGCAGCATCTTTCTCATCTCAGCTGTTAGAGCTTCCATCATCAACCGGTTCTGTATGCCCACTGAAGTTTCTTCACGGTCGTCTTCACCAGCCATGGTCCCTGAAACCTATCAAACCAAACGCTATGAATCGTTCTGAAGCAACAAACTCAGATGGCAAAAACTTAATGAAGAGACATACGAAAACACAAGATCTAAGTAGCCCAATGGTCACTTACAAACTAAATCAACAGATCTAAAGATAACAAGTTACAGAAACAAGTAACAAACTCTAGATCTACACAAACAAACACAAGATCTAAAGAATTCAAACGGTCACTTACAAATTTGACACACACGGAAGTTGAAAGGTCAGAAAACTTAGTTTGTCAAAGCTGCTCTGATACCACTTGACAAGAACTCCCTAGGATTCAACTTTGACAAACTCATACACAGATGAAAGATGGATTCAATGACTGAGGAACTGAAGGGCCAGGACGTGTTGCACTTGCGGATGAAAGAATGAGATGGATCGATGATAGTAATGAACTCCTAGTCAAGGGATGGAAGACTTGATCAAGAGATTTGTGATTTCGTTGATATGACACAAGAAGAAAAGCACAAGGGTTTCCTTTGGATGCTACACACCAACGAAGATGATCTAATTTAGAAAAGTTTGAGAATGAAAAGATAGATGGGTGGCGACAAGTACAAGTAAGGGTTTATATAGGGCTGAGGAACACACTCCACAACCCTACGTAAAACATGCCACAAATACAAAACATTAGTAAATGAAAAACATAAGGTTGTCCACGGGATTAGTACATGAGCAATGGTGAGGTATTACTTAGGCCTCGTTAAAAACCTTAACATAAAAACCCATTGGGAAAAAACATGTCAAGGGAAAAAGAGCACACTAAGGAACACCAACTCATGTACTTAATCAGCTTGTATACAAACCATGGTGACAAGTATAGCTTGGTCGTCTTGATTCTTGATTTGGTTGAGCAATGTCTCCACGGCCTTGTGCAATGCCTTGGTCTTTGATCTTGTCATCGGTCCACTTGGTACTTTAAGAACATCCTTAGCTATCATGCGTTGTCCTTGCTCCTCACGTACAAGCTGGTCCTGCTCATGTTCCTCGGGTTCAAGCTGTCCATGATCTTTGTCCATGATCATATCAGTCATCCTCCGCTTAAAGGGATTTTACAAGCATGTCATCTATATAGACTTCCATGGTCTTTCCCAATTGATCAGCAAAGATTTTGTTTACTAGGCGTTGGTACGTCGCGCCAGCGTTCTTCAGTTCGAAAGGCATCACCTTGTAGCAATACGTTCTGCGATATGTAATGAACACCGTTTTGTCTCGATCATCTGGATTCATCATAATCGGGTTGTAACCAGAAAATGCGTCCATGAAAAAGAGTAGCTTGTTTCCAGCTGTTGCCTCGACTAGTCTATCGATGTGCGGAAGCGGGAAATTATATTTGGGACTGGCCTTGTTTAGGTCCGTAAAGTCCACGCAGATACGCCACTTTCCATTTTTCTTTTTGATGACTACCGGATTGGCAAGTCAATCGGGATATCGTACTTCAGTGATTGATCCAACTTTGAGGAGTCTTTCGACTTCGTCATTGACTGCCCTTGGCCTCTCTGGACCAAGTTTTTGCCTTTTTTGCTTTATCGATTTGAAGGTTGGATCAACATTGAGCTCATGGCAGGTCGTGTTGATGTCAATACCTGGTATGTCTTCAGCTGCCCATGCGAAAGTGCTCACGTTCTATTTAAGGAGAGCAATGAGCTCGGATTTGATTGGTTCTTTAAGGTTTGCACCGATTTCAACGCATCTCTCGGGATGGGAATCGTCGATGCATAATGAGACCACCGGTTCGCATGGACTTTCGTCTTTCTGCTCCTTGGCAACCTCCAGATGAAGTTGGTGGAGGAGTTTTGAGAGCTCAGCCCCTGCCTTTTGTTGTTCCTTCTCTAAGGGTTTGTCTGTTACAGGAATTTGAAGTTTATGTTCGATAAAAAGAGAAGTTCGAGAGCTCTTCTGTTCTCCCCAAATCGTTTCGGTTCCTTTAAGAGTTGTGAACTTAAGGCAAAGGTGGTAGGTGGATGGGACGGAATTGATGGCGTTAAGCCAGGGCGTTCCCATTGCAGCATTATAGATGGTCGGATGATCAGCTACTGAGAACTGAACTAATGTGGTTCCTCCAGCTGTAGTATCTGGAAGGATGATAGTTCCTTGGGTCATTGATATGCGTCTAGAAAACTTGTCAGCGGTTTAGGTTCGTTCAACAGTTTATCCTTCGTCTTGTTCTTTGACTCTGATCGATCAGTGTTGTTCCCAGCTTGTCGCTGAAAAGCTTTTATCGAAGATATTGAATCGCAGAAGAACGGTGATCCTTCCATGATTGTGTTCACCAAGGATTCAATGGGTTACCCTAAGGGTATCGGGAAAGTTTCCTTTCCGGATTGAATCCAATCCTCGGAGATCTCTAGAATCGGTTCTGCTTCACCAAGCGGATGATTCGAGTTAGTTGATACTGGCATCTTTCATTTCTCGGAGTAAGAAAGCTTTTGGATACCCTCCTTCTAGCGCCAAATTGTGGGAACGAGATTTCACACAATGTATTTTCGGAAAGTAAATTTGATAAGTAGGTCCCAAAATTTCTGGAATGAGAAACCTCTTGAAAGATTTTGGTAAATTTTCGCAAAAGTGAAGAATAAGAAAAAAGGAAAGATGAGAATACGATTTTATTGCCAAATCTTGAATGAATATCGTATTCCGAATGTCTTGAATCTATTACAAGAGGTAGAGATCGATCTCTATTTATACTAAGACAACCTAGGTCCTAAATAGCCTAAGTTTTGATGTGGGACAAATGTCCTTTCCTTTTTTCGATGACTTTTCGATAAATCTTCGAGGCAACTTCTAGAAACTTCCATAAGTCGGTTCCAGCCCTTGTCGGTCCATCCTTCCAGCTCGGCCCAATTCTATTCCTCGTCTAGTGGTTTTCTCCAGTTTGATTGATAGACGAAACATCGTGATGTTTCGAGAAACTTACGAAAACATCGGTATGTTTAACGAAAAGGCCACGAAGACGAAGAAAGAAGCGAAACAAGACGAAATGAAAAGTGTCAGCCAGCTCGGTCAGCATTTCCTACCAAGCTGGACAGCATTCAGCATGCTGACCATCCAGCTCGGTACCCTGGGTGCAGGAAATGCTGAACTGGCTTGCTTCCAGGTCAATGGTGTTGTCCAGCTCGGTATACAGGATGAGAGGAGATCTTCCGATAAGTCATGGGATGCGTCCAGCTCAGTATGCTGAAGGGTGTGTGGGAACGAGATTTCACACAACGTATTTTCGGAAAGTGAATTCGATAATTAGGTCCCAAAAGTTCTGGAATGAGTAACCTCTTGAAAGATTTTGGTAGATTTCCGCAAAAGTGAAGAATAATAAAAAGGAAGGACAAGATTACGATTTTATTGCTAAATATAGAATGAATAATAAATGGTATATATATTGAGTATGTAAACGTTTCAGAATGTGTTACAAGAGGTTGAGATCGATCCCTATTTATACTAAGACGTCTTAAGCCCTAAACTCCCTAAGTTTCGATGTGGGACAAAGGTTCTTTCCTTTTTCCGATGATTTTTCCATAAATTTTCGAGGAAGCTTCCAGAAGCTTCCATAAGTCGGTTTCAGCCTTTGTCGGTCCATCCTTGCAGCTCGGCCCAAGTCCATTCTTCATCTAATGGTTTCCTTCGGTTAGTCGGATAGACGAAACATCGCGATGTTTCGAGAAACTTACGAAAATATCGGTATGTTTTACGAAAAGACCATGAAGACGAAGAAAGAAGCGAAACGAGACGAAACGAAAAGCATAAGCCAGCTGGGCAGTGTTTCCTACCAAGCTGGACAGCAATCAGCATGCTTACCGTTCAGCTCGGTAGCCTGGGCGCAGGGAATGCTGGACTGGCTTGCTCCTAGATGCATGATGTCGTCCAGCTCGGTATACAGGACGAGAGGAGAACTTCCGATAAGTCGTGGGATGCGTCCAGCTTGATATGATGAAGTGTGTCAGTCAGCTCGGTAGCCAGGAGGGTTTTTTTCACCGAGCTGGCTAGCTGATACCGTCCAGCCCGGTAGGAATTGTGCAGGAAACATGCATCTTGCTGCTCCAAGCTTTCCTACCGGGCTGGACAGAAATGCCCAACTTGTGGACCCCATAACTTTCTCGTATGAACTCCGTTTTATCTGATTCTTCTTCCGTGAGCTTCATAATTGAGCTAAGAACATTTTCCAAGTGGTTTCATGTTCAAAATCCGTATGGTTTGGAAGATACACCTCGATCATTGAACGTATATCCCGACTGCTCTGTGCTGATCAGATCAACGTTTTGTGGCAAGTGCTTGGCAAAACCTGCATTCAGGTCGTGTGGGTCAGCCAGCTCGGTAGGATTTAGTGCCAAAACACTGAGCTGGCTGTCCTGAAAGCCTGGTTGATTGCCTTTAACTCGAAGAATCGTAACTTTTGTCGTTTTGTTGGAGGAATCGTTCAAAGGACGAAACGATCAGCTGAACATGATGGAGAGA